>JAKUCM010004645.1:0-76587 GCA_023374145.1 Lepidium sativum | reverse complement strand
GAGAGAGACATGATGAATCTTCATAAGTATTTACAATAATCTGAAAAGAAATAGATAAACATTATCTTACCTTATCTGACACGTACGTAGCTTCATAGTTTTTTTTTTTCTTTTTTTTTTTGTTAAAAGGTTTACGTAGCTTCATAATTACACTCAGTTTTACAATTATCCAATGGAGTTAACTCCAAAAAGGTCACTATCATTCCACAAAAATTGGTCGTATTAATGATTAATTTAACCACTTTTTTTGTGAACTACCCTACTAACTTTTATCTCACTTCTACTACCACAGATAGGAAGTTCGATCTCTAGTGCCTTGATAAAGTGAATACACCATTGGACCTCCTTATAATAATAATAATACGTCTGTCGGTTATCTTCGAATTACTTTCCTCCCTTAAAACGTTGAAAAAAGCTTAATTATGTAATTCAGCGTAATAGATTCGATTCAGAGGATTATAATTGATTGATATGACTTGCTCGCAGAAATGCACGATAATGAATGGTTTTGAAGTATCATTAGCACCTAACGCTTTTGTTATAATTCGTTTAATAGTTAAGAAACTTAATTAGTCAATAAACTTAAATATACATTTCAATCTTAATAATGGCAAACAAAAAGTAGGCTAATTAAGTCTTCAAAATTATTGTTGGACGTAAGAAAGAATTAAAGCGACACCAATACTAGTGACTTAACAACGTAAATTAGGTTCGCCTTCTAGAAATCACTCCGATTGTTATTTGAAAACTTCTTAATCAAATGAGAAAACGGGTAAAACACTCGTTTATTTACTCGGAGCATTATTTTGTCACCAACATCACTTCTTAGAGTAAATGTCAAAGTCTAAAAACCTTCGACTGAAAAGTTAACATAGCTACATTCTGCTTAAAAATTTGTATAAAGCTTGTATAGATTTTAACTTTGTAGACTTGCACATGTTTTATGGGAAGGGTTAAACTATAATTTTATGGTCATTATAAATGTGTGTTTTTCTTATAGAAAATCTTTTATAAAGATATATATTAAGTTTTCAATTTACGTAAACCAAATAATGAAAAGGGACAGACACTAAGACCTTTTTGAATAAGGTAATTGGTTCAACATCATCATTTAATATATCAAACAACGACCATTATTTAGCTTGACGGATACATAATTATAAATGATAAAATGGTCAAATAATATAAATTTATCCATATTTACTAAATTAAATACAAATTTTTCTCTCTCTAAATAAAACATAAACTTTTTATTAATTCTGTCAGTTTAGAACCACTTTTAGTCAAAATTAACGAAACTTTAACACTCGTTAATTCATGTCAATGACACTTAACCTTCTTTACTTTTGGTCTCAGTTTAACAAAACTATGCGTTTTTTTTAATCTCAAAACCCTAAAATCAAAAGAACAAATCGATATCTTTTTTCAATAGATTCCGGCTAATTCGTTCAATTTCTGAAGTGTGTTTGTTCAGAAAATATAAAGATACTCAACTCTTTTGCTGGATTCACGAGTGAAAGAAACATAAGGTAACGTTATTGTTGTTTTTTGTTATTAGTTCCATGATTGCGAATACTATTTGTTTGTGATTTGAGAAATTTCCTTGACGGAAACAAGAAAAGAATTCAGAATATTTGCCACTGAAGACATAGAGAATTCTTCAGATTAGACTCAAAGAGCCAGTCAAGTTTCTAGAGATTGATGAGCCTAATATTAACGAGCCTCTTGATCACAAAAATGGTCTTTTTAAGGAGTCAACAAACTTGTGAATTACCAAAATTCCAAATTGAAGAATGAGTCCGAACTAGAAGTTTTGAATCTCTTAAAAGAAAGGATGAAGTTACAAATATATTAAAAACTTTCATTGATATAGATTCATCCCTCTGGTAGCCGACGACTATGGTAGAAAGTGTTCTTGCGGAGTCATAGACACCTTTATAAACACTTTGCTCATTTAATGTTACAATTTTTAGTTAAGAACCACCAATCTAGAAATACCTATGTTTTTGCTGTGCACGATCAATCAAGCCATCACTACAAGAAAATATGCTATATTGTGACCCAAAAAAATTGACTAAAATTTTAGTCAACATAATTATGACAAAAAATTTATCAATTCTTAACGAATTAAATATTTGGTCATTAAATATCAAAATATTTTGACCAATCGGTATATTATCAAAATATTGTGACCAGTTTTTGAGATAAACTAGAACAATTCAACTTAGACCATGATTATAATCATAAATTGGTCCAAAAGCAATTGTTTTGATTAATTTTTGATCAAAAATTGAAGGATCAAAAATCATTTGTTGGAAATTTATATTGGTCAAAAGTTAGTCAAAACAACTGTTTTTTTACCAATTTATAATTATAATCCTGGTCAAATTTGAGTTGTTTTCTAGTAGTTCAAGTAGACTTCATAAACAATTGCGTTGTGTAACCAACAAATTATCTAACTTATGGTCTCATCATAATTTATTGGAACTTGAGAAACCATAGAAGATGATATTATGCGGATTACAATCTTTGGGTTGGTTATAATTGAAAATCTTGGACTATTGTGGACGTGATCAGCATCTTTCGATTTAACATTCAAAACTAGCAAGCAGATTTGAGGTCCGGTTTTTTGTTTAAAATCGAAAAAAAATAGAGAAGAGAGAGTGTTGATTTGTTTTCCCAATTTTAGAGTTTTGAGATTCAAACAAAACATAGTATATAATTAACGATGGTTAAGTGTTACAAACAACAATTAACGAATGTTAAAGTTATGTTAACTTTGACTAACGGTAATTCTAAATTGGCAAAGTCAACTACAAGTTTGTGTTTTATTTGGAGAGAGAAAAAAATCGTATTTAATTCAGTAAAAACGGACAAATTCAATATCATTATATGGCCGTTTCCCCAATTATAAATGCAAGAGTATATAATTTAGAAGCTTTCTCAAAAAGAGTAGATTAATTACTTTTTAACACTAACTATGAAGTATAGCTGAGGCTTCGGTCTAATGCAGTTCTGCAGCCACATATGTCCACTATTGGCTGACTGGTCCTCGGTTTTTAATAATTTTGGCTAAGTCGTGTCGCCACTACTAATTATATTTATTTTTCAATTCTTTCATTATTGAATATAAATTATTATGCCATTCAAATTTTAGTATTATGATTTTGATCATTGAGAAGAAAATTTCATTAACACAAGGCTACTATGTTAAGATTGATTAAATTTAAACCAAATATCCTAAAGTTATCGAGTAATCCAAAATTATTAAAAATGAAAAATTTATAATGTTTATTTTTCCCTTTAGTAAACCGAAAAATTGCAATTACTGTACCGATATTAAGTTAATTGTACCAAAAAAGTAAACAAAGCCATTTTGATTACCCAAAATTGAAAAGAAAATTGATATATTAAACTGATTTGGAGTTATTCAGGTGAGTCCCAGATTCATTGGCACTCATGGAAAACAAGGAATGATAAAGTGTTTTTTAATCGATATAGATTCATGAGAGATAATATAAAAGGCGGAGGTAGATGCCAGAGAGATCTGCTATATAGTCTATATTTTTTTAAGTTTTCTACAGATTTCTAATGGGTACAAGTATCATCAACATATATTGATGGTTACCATAGTATTTGTAATGAATTATTCCCGACAGAATTCATACCTATCAGGAATCCTTCGAAACCACATACAGTATATAGTATTTCGACAGAGTAATGATCGAAAATGATCACTCAAATATGTTAAAACAAAATTCCACCAGATTTCTTATCATGATCAAAAAAATTAACAGACGCCAGTTCCGTCAGAAACACCGTCTGGATAAAGCAAAATTCTTGTAATGTATACAACCAAGATTTTGTTTTCAAATTCAGTATAAAATGTAAGCAAACCAACCCTGAGAAAATGAAAATTTTTAATAGAAATATCATTATCATAGTAATTCTTTATTACCATCAAAATTTTTAGATCTAACATCGGCACAAGATGTTTGGAGACAGTGTAATAACACAATCGTATGTAAGAAAGGATGGAAGATCTTGTATCATGAAACCGAACAGAGAGAACCAATATGATTAAATAACGAAGGTCTACTACTTAAAAACAAACATAACTAATATAAGAATTAATCATTGTTGTGTGATTCATTACACTGTTTTTCTTTTCTATTATTTACGTGACTAAGAAGAAATAACGATACTTGTTGTGTTCTTTTGAGTAACAAAGAAGCAACGAACGGTAATAGGGCGATCCTAGCACAGTGCCTATCTGTCAACCATTGCTCCACTACATACGGGATTGACACCATGTGACCAAAGAGAGCCCACGACTTGGGCCGATCTTCGGCTTTCTGACCCTTGCTTCTGTTTGGCCCGAGCAAAACCATGCCCAATTCGTTTAATGAGTCTGGAAAGACAACAAAAATTGAGGTTCAGTTTGGGTTTCTCGTCACAACAAAGGTTAACAAAAGGATTTGATGTGTCATGATCCTCTACGGATCTGCCTTGTAGTATTTTCAATACCTCCTCTACGTGACAGTTCGAACAAAATCACTCTCCAATATTGATGCGTTATACGGCTATGGTGGGGTTTGCCGGAGGAGCATAACGAACGGCAAATGGTACGGAAAGAGATTCGGGTTGCAAATAAGTTGCGTGGGTGGAGGAGGTTACGGATATGTCTCGATCCGTAATTTCCGAGCGAATGGTAGCGATGCGGATAAGATTGATGGAATGGATTGTAGTAGCGACACGTGAGCGATGGCTCTTCTCACGATACGGTCAAACCTAGCCGCCGTGAGCCCGGTTCGACGGTGGCTAAAGGTTTCTATGCGAGTCGCACGCAAAGAGAAAGGAGAAACTTTGTTCTTTTATAAAATGAAGGCTAACCTTATTACAAAGACCTAAGAAGCCTTTATATAGGCGCACTTACAAAACCCTTAAACATTTGGGTCAACTCAAAAGAAAATGCGCGTCAAACAAAAGGGACGTGTCTTTATTACAACCAAGAGAACGAAGCCTCAACGGCTATTATTATAAGAGGGGAAGAAATGGCCGCGACATTTGGAGATGCATTGCCATGCGCTAAGTACCTTGGCCTCATTAAAACATTTTCCGGAAAACCACTTGAGACAAACCCAAGTTGAGGAAAAAGAGTACCAATTTCCTTAACGTCTTTCGGGTCTTCACCTAGTAATGGTGAAAACCGATCGGATAACCTCCATCGGGTCGCATCCGACTTGGTTGTATGACTGCGGGTCATACAACGCTAAGAACTTTGTTGCGTAGTTGTTGCATTGGGTCTGGACTTTGCGGGCAGCTGTATTGGATCTGCTAGTGATTTTTGGGTCGATCCTTGGTATTTGGCTAGTGTTCCATGTCTCGCGAATTAATCCATCTGTTTCTCTCGACCCGCGGGTCGATTTGTGTTAGTCCTCGTCCCGTTCCTCATCCGTTCCGTCGTACGGGTGCGTTCCGATAGGTCGGGATTCATCAAAATATGATCCTACAGTTGTAAAGAAAAATGACGAGATAAATTCTTTGTTAAGTTCATACTTGATGGTGCATGCATATAAAAAGAGTTGTAATTATAATGGAAAACTTCTATATATTTTATCACATCTAACAAAAGCCAACAAAACATAGAGGTGAAAGTATGTATCGACATGAAAGTTTGGTTATATTTAGACTATGAATAATACCTCGTCTCATCGAAACTCATAGCAAACTTTTGGGAGATAAACGAAATTGCCTCTTTCCATCGCTTTATCTTAGATTCGTCAGACTGGTAAATGTATATTTTAGCTCTGAAATGGTCACCAAATTCTCCTTTAAGTTTTCTTACATTGTCTATATTCACCTTGTAGTAAAGGGGAACCACCTGTAATGAAAGAGAGTAAATGTACTCCCAAAGTTAGTAATATTTTCAAAAGATATATTCTTATAGATTTTAAACTCATTTCATTCCCTAGATATGTATATATGTCATCACCAGACCTTGAGCCTGCCTTGATGCGCACGTTCTTGAATCTTCACAAGCTCTTTCAAGCACCAATTTGATTCTGTGTACCTGCTCGAAAATACGACTATAGCAATCCTAGAACCCTCGACCCTCTTGAAAAGATTGTTGAGGTCGTCACCTCTTTGCTCTTGTTTGTCCATGAAGACATTGATCTCACTTCTCTGAAGAGCATCCACTAGATGACTAATGAAAGTTTTTCGCAGCTCATCTACGCGGGAATTGATGAAAACTTGAATGTTCGATGGCTTCACTTTGCCATCTATTGAAGTACCGTTGAATGTTCTTTACACCCAAAAAAAAGATAATATTATTAAGTCATTTCCTCAAATAACAAAACTCATATGCAAAATACGCTAAAATCTTACCTTGGTAGAGTATTTGTCCACTCTTCCTTAGACTTTCCCTGAAGATATAAGCCCATAACTCTTAAACCCAAAGGGAGTATACCAGCAAGTTGTGTAACTTTCCAAGCAAGTTATTCAAAACAAGTTTTAGGGGACCTTTGCCCAAAAGCATACATGCACAAGATTTGAAGAGCTTTGTCACTTGGTGGTAATCCCACCTTGTAAATTTGTTCGATCCCATGTGCCCTCAAAATATTATTCTGTTGCGCTATGACAATAATCCGACTCCCAGGACCAAACCATGATTTATCCGCCGCCAGGGCATCTAATTGAATTAATGAGTCCACACCGTCGGTACAACAAGAATTTTTTTGGAGCATAGCTATTTTTGGGCAACTCCTAGATCAGAAATCTGCATATCCTTTTGTTAAATATTTTAGATAGAAATTGTTGTTGAAGGTGTAGGTTTGCAGCATATTCATTGAAACAAGGTCTTGTATATTCTGTGTCCCTAGATTCCATAAAGACGTTCATTTGAAAAATGTAGGAGAGTTTGTTGTATTAAACTCTGGCTATGGCTGTTTTCCCAATTCCAGGAGGACCCCAAATCCCAACTATCCTCACTTCATCTGAATCTAGGCTTAACAATTGTTCCATCTTCTCCAAATGACTTTCCATCCCAACCAATTTGTCGAGATCAATTGATGGTGCTAAATAATTCAACATCTTGATAATATCACTACAAATATTCTTTACCATAGCAGCTTTAGTATCCCTAACAAAAGAGCAGATCACTACATCCATTAAGTAATTATACAGAATTCAAATACATTTATGAATTTACATGGAGTTTTTTACAATGCTAAAAGTACTGTATATTAGCCTTGGGTATTCAATTCTTCAGTTGGTTTCAGATCGGTTCTTTCGATTTTGAAAATATAATAACTAATATGTACCAACTAAAATTCGGTTCGGTTTCCATTTGGTTCCAGTAGAACCGAATTAGATTCAAAATAAATATTGGTGTTGTTCCGAAAATGTTATTTTTTCATCAAAAGTAGCCAAATAACCGGAAATATATGATTACTTATAACCAAAATATTTTTAGTTATACTAATTAGTTTTGGTTCTTATTTGGTTTTGTTCAGGTTTTTAGTACCGAACCTAACTGAATCAAAAACCAAAATTACATTTATACCGAACAGTCTTTGCCATAATCGAACCTAACCGAAGAAAATCTTTCAGTTTGGTATTTCAGTTCTGGCTTTTATGCTAAAGTCTAATATATAGAGTTTGATGTTTTTTGTTAGAAAAAACAAACAAAGTGTGTGAATGAGTAAAGAAAACAACGAATCAATTGTTTGTGTAGTAACCGGAGATCGTTGCCACTTTTACCAAAGCTTGTGTTCCTTTCCCAATATCTTCCTTTGATTTACCTATATGGATTCTACTCTTTTGATGATATTATCATTAAAAACTGTGATTCTTTTTCTTAAGATTCTCACCAAAGCGTGACTAAGAAAGCATGTCCGAACATCTTCCCCTCTGAAGCTGGGAAAGACATTGTACGTCAAAATGCGACTCGAAGTGGAAGAATACATTAGTTTGTATGGTTGGGGAGATGATTAAGATTAGAGAGCTTTAAAGATGGTTTATGTGGAGGAGGAAACATGCAAAAGAGACGATGTATATATAAACCCCTATAAACAAAGAATGTTTTAAATTCAAAAAAAAAAAAATACAAAGAATGTTTTCACCATTGACTCGGAATATGTTGAAATTTCGAGTAAATTCAAAGCACTTTACTAAGATATTTCCTCAAAGAGACGACGATAAAGTGATGAGGTTCACCGACCTTATCAATGGGGGACAGATGGAAGAAGAAGAACTGAGGAGGATTTATTGGTCCTTATTGGTAAATCTTACTTAAGATCACTTTTTTTATTGGTCCTATTATTTGTAAATCCTAGTTAAAATAACTTCTTATTTGTAAATTCTACGTAAAATAATCTCTTAGTGGACCTTTTCCAAAGCATAATTGTGTTTTAAAACCTATTGAGATCCATTGTGAAAAGCCATAATTTTATGCATGAAATGCTAAAATTACCATTATCATCTTCTTTCCTATTTTAAATTTTTTTCTTTATTTTTCAAATTCCACTACAAGAAAACAGACCTTTTGCGATAGAAAATTGCGATGTCAAATTGGTGTCGCAAAATTGTTTTGCCATTGCTACGTGCTTGCGATGCCAAAACCCAGATCGTAAGAGCGTAGCAAAAATGCGATGACGATAAAACGTCGTAAGTTTGCGATGCTATTGCGATTCCTTTGTGACATTCTTGCGACACGCTAAATATGTCGCAAAAGTATCGCAAACCTGCGACGTTCTTGCGAGACAATATTTCTATTGCATGTTTGCGACATCTTTGCGTTAGTTTTGCGTTTGACTTTTGCGACATCGCAATTCCGTAGCAGAATTTCCATTTTTCCCTATAAATATCCCCATATGGGAATGTATTTTGACACCAAACAAGAAGTAATAAGAGAGAGAAACTAGTGAGAGAAAATTTCGTTTGACAAAAAAAGTCCAATAAATTATAAATCTTGATAAAATAAATGACGTCGGAACATGAAGTGTTCACTTTACGACAATGGATATATAATCGAAGGGATATGGAGACCAGAGAAGTGATGAAGGAGTTCTGAGATGGGCTGCGGGCATTTATAAATCATGCAGAAAATAATCCACATACTCCAAATGACGGTAAAATATTTTGTCCATGTATAAAGTGTGGGAACAAGAAATATTTGAATATCAATATGGTAAACAGACACGTTTATAATAGAGAATTTACTCCAAACTATTATGTCTGGTTTTCTCATGGGGAGGGGTATAGTTTGGGTGCTGGAATGAGTAATGCAGGTGTTTGTGGTAATGATCAAGCTAGTCATGAATATGCTAACAACAACTATGGTGGTAGTATGTTTGAAAACTATGCTCATCTACAAAGAAATAGGTTTCATGATATGGTTACAGATGCATATCATGGTAATTTTCCCGGTGTTGTTAAAAATATTAGGGAAGAACCTGACGCGGAAGCAAAACAATTTTATGATATGCTAGATGCTGCAAATCAACCCATCTATGAGGGATGTGGAGATCATCTATCTAAACTGTCATTAGCATCTTTGTTGATGTCTATTAAAAGTGAAGGAAACATAAGTGAGAGAAGTATGAATCAATTTGTTGATGTGCTTAAAGAGTATTTGCCGAAAGATGATAATTCTGCTGAGAGTTATTATGAAATGCAGAAGGTGGTTGCGGGTCTAGGATTACCATATGAAATGATTAATGTTTGTAGCAAAAATGCATGTTTTCTGAATATATGATGATAAGTTGCAGGAATGTCGTTTTTGTGGAAAGCCAAGATACCGTGCAACAAAGGGAAGGATGTGTATCCTATACAAACGTATGTGGTACCTTCCAATTACTGATAGATTGAAACGATTATATCAATCGGAGAGTACCTCATCTGCAATGAGATGGCATGCTGAACATAAAGTAAATGATGGGGAGGTTACACATCCATCATAAGCAAAGGATTGGAAACATTTTCAAACGGTACATTCTGACTTCACTAAAGAGTCTAGGAATGTATATCTAGGTTTATGCACTGATGGATTTAACCCATTTAGTTTATCTGGTAGACAATATTCTTTATGGCCTGTCATATTGACATCATATAATTTTCCACCGGATATGTGCATGCGAAGAGAACTTTTGTTTATGACTATTCTAGTGTCAGGTCCTTCTCATCTGAAGCGTTCCCTCGATGTGTTCCTGCAACCTCTGATTCATGAGCTTAAACAATTATGGTATAGGGGTATTTTCATATTCGATTACTCGCAGAAGCAGAATTTCAATATGCACGCTGTTTTATTGTGGAAAATAAGGGACTTCCCGACGTATGGAATTTTATCAGGATGGATGACACATGGAAGGTTATCTTGTCCATATTGTATGGGTTGGTCAGATGCATTTCAATTAAATCACGGTAAGAAATCATGTTGGTTTGATTGTCATCGTCGGTTTCTGTCCATGAATCATCCATACAGAAGGAACAAGAAATTATTTAAGAAAAACAAGTTTGTGTGTGTTCCTCCCCCAACACACATGTCAGGGTGAAATGTTGGAGCAAATTGATCATTGTGGTGCTTAGGAAACATGTGAACGTGGGGGAAATTGACACATTCTAGGAAACATGCCTCACAGATATGGTGAATCTCACAATTGGCACAAGAAGAGTATCTTTTGGGAACTCTCATATTGGAAAGATCACTTACTACGACACAATCTGGATCCGATGCACATTGTTAAAAACTTTTTTGACAACATTATGAACACGATTTTAAATGTTGAGGGAAAGAGTAAAAATAATCTCAAAGCCAGGTTGGACTTGGCCGAAATATGTGCAAGACTCGAATTACATATCACGATGGATGGCAAACAACTGATTTTGATATTTCGTTTGTCATGAGAAGCTAAACAAACAATGGTTAGCTGGATTTCTTCTGATGTAAAGTTTTCGGATGGTTACGTGTCTAAATTCTCAAGGTGTATAGAGCAAAGGAAAAAAAATATCGGGTATGAAAAGTCACGATTGTCATGTATTAATGCAGCGACTTCTTCCTTTTTCATTACTTGAGCTCCTTCCAACTACTGCCATGAATCAATAGCCGGTAAATGGTTTTATAGTTTTGATTTGTCTAATTGTAGTAATTATAAAAGTGATTTGCTTATAATAGTGATTTGTCTAATATGTAGGGATCGGTGGATTTTTTACGGATTTTTGTACACGAACACTAATAGTGGATGGCATAGCTCAATTAGAAAGTAACATTTCATTGTTGCTTTGTAACTTGGAAAAGATCTTTCCTCCTGCATTTTTTGACGTGATGGAACATTTTCCAATCCACCTACCACAAGAAGCAGCTCTTGGTGGGCTCGTTCAATTTAGATGGATGTACCCGTTTGAGCGATTCATGGGTCATCTTAAAAGGAAGGTAAAAAAACCAAGAAAAAGTGGAAGGATCGATCGTTGCAAGAAGTCTAATTGAGGAAACATCTCATTTCACATCATATTACTTTAGTCCAGCCATTCAAACTAAAAGAACCCAAGTCGGACGATATGACGATGGAGGGGTTGCACCATCATATGTCATTGCGGTACCTGAAATCTTTCGGCAGGTAGGAAGACTTGGTGAAAAATTAAAGGAAGATTACTAGGAAAATCACATGTATTATCGTGTAGCTCACAATTACATATTGCGAAATTGTGAAGATGTAATGTCATTTGAGAGGTATGTAGATATCGGACTTTATTAATTTATTTATTTATGTACACACGCATCTTGTTACTAATCATACATACTTTATATGCAGTGAGTTTAACAGGCAGATACGGGAAGTCTTCCCTAACATGCAAGAAAAATAATATGACATATACACAGAACGTGATTTCGCGGGTTGGTTAAAATACTATGTAAGTAAGAATATATATATTAAATATGAATAGTTTTGCAAAAATAAATTATTGTACATTTATATGTATATATATATATGTGTGTGTGTGTATATTTTGTAGGTTAAGAATGGATGTTTAGGCAAACCTATGCCTCTATGGTTGCATGAGATTGTTGATGATCATATTGTCGGGATCGTAATGGGTCCAATATATTTCACTCGCGGCTACATTTTTCATACATACGACCATGGTTCCAATAGATCAACGACAAATTATGGGATTCATGTGCCTCGTGAAACTGACTTCTACGGCATTTTGAACAAAATTATAGAAGTCACATATCCTTGAGTAATTGGATTGAGATGCGTCTTGTTCCAATGTCATTGGTACAATACAACGGCTGGTCGAGGAGTACGCCTTAATAACTTAGGGGTAACCAACGTTAATGGAAGCCTGACATATTCCAAGTTTGACCCGTTATTCTAGCATGTCAGGCAGAATAAGTGTGTTTTATTCCATATCCTCGTATAAGGTAAAGACGTGAGACGTGGCTTTCTGTTATAAAAGTGAATCCAAGAGGTCGTACAACGGTGGAAGCCGATGATGTGGTTATGCAACAAGAAAGATCATCAGAACTCGCTATAGTTGTTGAGTCCACATAACAAATCATACATGCGCAACAAGAAGTATAACACATTGTTCCTAATGATGCAACCGAAGATCATGATGATTCTGAAGAGTTCGACGAGACCGAGGAAGACACAGAAGAAGAGGAAGATACCGATGAAGAATAAGAGAATAATTAATTAAAATATTTGAGCCAACATTTCATTAATGTAAGTATCTTATTGTATTTGTAACACCAAAAAAAAAAAAATTTAAAACAATTAAAACAGATGCGAGAGCCATGTGACGTCTCTAAGCTGATTATTTAACTTATTATATAATTTTTGGGTTTATTAAACGTTATTATGAATTTTCAAATCTTTTTTAAATTTTATAACATGATTTTCGGGTTTTGTGAACATTATTTTGCGTTTAGTTTTTATAAAATTACTTTTGATTTTACAAAACGTTATTTCGGATTTACATTACAAAATTTTGTATTTATTACACTTTTTGTGGATTTTATAACTTTTATTGAATTTTTATAAAGTGATTCTTTGTTTTCCAAATTGATTTATGGATTTATTAAAAAAATTAGAATTTATTACACTTTTTAGTATTTCCAAACTTTATTTTAAATTAATACTGCGATTTTCTGGATTGACTAAACGGTTTTCAATTTTATTAGACTAATTTAGTACTCTGTATTAGTAATTTCTTTTTTATTTGTTTCAGATGTCTAGATCTCATAATCCCTACACTCGTTATCTATTCGATGTCGGTGAGCTCCCCCGACGACTCCTGGATCGGGTTCAAAATCTGTTTCCCCGACGCTTGGGGCTAGTTTCACCTCTCAGCCAGGGTTTTCTTCAGTCGCTAATGCTGCTCAAGCACCTCCTGGTGTGTTTCCATGCCTGACACCAGATGCTACTACAGGGATGACTATCGAGGACATACTTTCTGATCTCGTCTACAAGTATCTCCCTAATCTTCATCCGAACCGCCCGCCCGGAACTTTCTGGTATTACCTTTCAATTTTAATTTAATTAATTCATACTTTTATTATTAGTGAATTTAAATTTGATTAATTTATTTTATGTAGGTTTGATGATGACGGGATTTTGCCAACGACTGTTCAGGAGATCTTTGAACGAGATTTCCATGAGCCGCATGCTAATTTTAGCCAGACACCCATCCACATCATCGATAGATGGTTCAGAACGTTTGTGCTAATAAAATTTCCTTCGTTACTTTTACTTTATTACAATATTTATTACATACAATTAACTACAGTTTGTTAATCTTTTTCTGTAGCAACGTTTTCACTGGGAGATTTCTGTTACGGGCCTAGTCCGCAAAGAGTTTTAGGCAGTCTTGCATAGACGGATGAACAATCAGGTAGGTCGTTAGAAAAGTAAGTGGAAGAAAAAAGGCAATGCCGCAGTGGTTCAAGGATTCGGTCTGGGAAGGCCTAATTCGATACTGGGAGGATCTGAAGTCGCAGAAGAAAACCCAAGCTTCGGGCAGCTTGATTGTCTAACCCTGATGGGAGCGGTCCACACAAGCATTGCTCGGGCCGAACTTCATTCAAAGCTCGAACCTCCAAACTCGTAAATATTTTTAATTACAATTTACATATATTTTTAAATATATCATAATATACTTTAATCTTTTGAGCAAGAGGAATAAGAGGATACCCACCCTAATATCCTTAGCACTCTATACATCACCAACCAAAACAAAGTCGGGGTTTTTGTGGACAAAAAATCCAAGAAGCTCTACAACGACGTCACTGCAAGGATGCAGGAATTGACTCAAGAATGCGGTGATGAGAGCTCTGCATCCGGGGGATTATCTACGGCGTAGAAGAACCAATTATTCTTTAGATCAATTATTCTAACTTTCGATTATATTTCTTTTAATATATTGATCTCCATAAAAAAGGAGATTATTTGGAACAGGTTCTCTCGGCTCAAGGATTGAGCAGTGTATCTCACCTGAAGGATTTTCACAATCCTCAGCAGCAACTAATGACCTCCGAGAGATAGTCGATCGCCAGACCCAAGAGTTAGATCGGACTAACACCAAGCTGGCCAAAGAAGGATCCAGAGCTAGCTGATGCGTTGTAAACTATTTGTAAACTATTTTTAATTAATCAAATTTATTTTATTTAATAATTTTAGTATTCTTTAATTTTAGTTTTTTTATTTTTATTAATTAATATATCGTCGCAAGGGAGTCGCAAAGACTTCCCTCGCAGCAAAGTCGCAAAAGATCATCTCGCATAAAAGTCGCAAAGATGGCCCTCGCAGACATGTCGCAAATCTTGGCCTCACAACCTCTTCGCAAGAACTTCCCCGCAGAGACGTCGCAGGTGTTGCTCTAACAAATGTCGCAAAAGACTCGCATTCCCGGCATCGCGTTCACATCGCAAAACTTGCTAGTCTTTTGCGACAGAGTAGCTTGCAAGGGCTTTGGGACCTTTCCGGGGCATCGCAAATCTTGCGACGTCTTTGCGAGGAAATCATGTTTGCGACATGCAAATTGCGACATTTTCCTAGACGTCGCAAGACCGTTTCTTTTAGTCTTTTGCAAAATTTTCGTGAGGCAATTTGCCATTGCAAAAGCCAAGTTTTCTTGTAGTTCCTCGACTAATTTTTTCCATGCTCAGCAGATTTACACAACTAAATATTTGTTTCAATTCCACAATGATTACATTCTTTAATTAGTATTTAAATAATAAATATATTAAAAAATGTTTCATTACTTTAGATTCTTTTATATATGTTTTAAAATTTTGATAATGACTCATTCCATTAATTATTTATATATTTTAAATAAAATATAAAATTAACTATTAATAATATTTTATTTCAGTTTCGGTTTAGCTCGACTTCCAACTTTATTTTTAGTATATGAATCCAGTATCAAAAGTTCATGCACCCACTACATGAAGTAGATTAAATAGAGTTTTATTTTAGAGTTTGGCAATTAATTGGATTTTATCGATCTAATTACTAAAAAAAATCTGTCATATTCTATATTCAACATAATATTGCAGTTATCATTTTATTTAAGTAATTTCGCAGAATTCTGTATAAAAATAAAAGAATTTTGGCCAAATTCCGCATTCAATACAATTTCACAATTATCATATACATCCCTAATAGAAAGAGAGAGAGGATAATAAAATGAAATAAAAAAGACATGTTTAGGGAGATGGTTTAGTTAGATCATCTCTCACAAAAATCTCTTATCAGAAAAATAAATTACTCCTTCTATTTTAAAATAAATGATGTTTAAGTTTCATTTTTATGTTTTAAAATATATGATGTTTTAGTCTTCAACACAAAAATTTCACATATTTTCTTCATTTAGTCCTATTATTTATTTATACTACGTACAACATTAATTACAATATAAGATAATTTAAATAATTTCACAAATTTTTAATTATTGTGCATATAGCTTAAAGATCTTATATTATATAATAAAGTAAATATTAACACTTTATTTAAAGAGTCAATAAAAAATAAAAAAAGAATTATAATAAAAGATTACTACATATTATTTTATTATTAGAACTCTTATATGAGATTTTTGTGAAACATTCCCGTTACAGATGCTCAAATGTATTACTATGTTAGAAAAAGGTAAAAATTTGTCTGTTTCATACATAGAAACCAATGTAAAAGTAAAATTATAGACAGCTCAAGTAGCTATGGCTGAGAACGAAGAGAGTCTATAGAAATGACTCATATCAAACAATAACAATAAAAGCTACGTAAATTTGACAAAACAGAGGATAGATAGAAAAAAACTATGTGCTTTTTCAATATATGCCACCAATCCCAATTGGATAACATAAGCCCTTTTTCTAAAAGAGCTCTCTGTTTTGTCTGAGATAAAAAATAAAATTTATGGGACCCGACAACGGGATTTTTATCTTTTGTTTTTTTGTCTTTTGGCTGATTTAAAAAAAATGATGATGATGGTGACGTCATGCAAAACTGGAGATGGCAGAGATTGGTCTCTCTTGAGAGATGATGACTGACTAATGAGAGTCGACCAGACTCACCTCGATAAGTCCTTTCATCTTCTCAAGGATAAAAGAGTCTCATCATAAAAAATGCAGCCTTATGAGAGAGCAACGGTTGGCTGGTCTTAAAGGACTCAACCATGAAGAATTCAGGAAGCTAATGTTGCAGAAGATTGCTTCTCCTCTTTCTCCTTTAGAATCTCGGCTCTTCTCACGTTTGTGTGCTCAGCTATGGTATTTGCGAGTCCATGGTAGTGTGGGTCTAGTGTCTGGGTAAGGCTTTGGAACCTTGCCGAGTCTGATACTTGCATTGCTATAAAACAAAGATATTACGTCATATATATATGGCTAAAAGATTTTATGTATCAACTCTCTGGTACCTGTGACTACATCCATGAAGAGTACGAAAGGATCTACTTCATCTATTGGAGAGTCTAATTCCTCATCGTCGCTATAACCATCTTCTGAAAAGTCATCGTCGTCACTGTAAGAGCGAAAGTCCTTTGCCTGAAGATAATGCACAAAGGAAGCAACCTAGTGAGCTACTAGAGAAACAACATTGCACCTTTTCATGAGATCATCTAGGAGATTAGTTTACAGTTAAACAAGTGAGACCTGTGCTGCTAACTTGCGCAGTGTACTTCCATCAGTTTCATCTGGATTCTGTTCATCGCCATCATTATCTTCATCATCTGACACAAACTCATCCATATCGTCCTCATCACCATCTTCGTCTTCTTCTTCCTCTTCTGCCTTTGCAGCTTCTGTTGTCACAAATGTTCAAAGAGGGATATCAGCGAGGGGTCTCTTATAAGAAAAATGACTCATAGGAAAAATCACGGACCAGCAAGTTGATCTTTGTATGCAACTAAAAGCTCAAGAAGAGCCCTGAATACATGTGGTAACACTTCTACGGGCAATTGACCGGCGGGAAGACTGAAGAGTGATGTCAACCCCAAGATGCAAACTTTTTTATCATGTCCTCTGCGCTTGAAGCAATGAAGATTATTATCTTAAAATGCGAGACAAGAGAGATAAAAGTTAAAAAATAATGATTCACCCACCTCTTGAAGTTAGCAAATCCACCATTCTTCTTCTTTTCTTGCAGCATCTGGAACCATAGAGTAAGAATATCTGTTGCGTAGCCAAATCGTTGCAGTATCCCAAGTGTCAAAGGAACATTATAGTAAAAGGCATTTGCAATCTGGTAAAAGAATATCAGAGCAATACATTCAGCGATTATTGCCAATCATGAAATAAAGCAACTATGCTTAAAAAAGAAAGCTAAGCAATTAGCAGGGGTTGAATTTATGAGCACAGACTGTTGCTACGTTGCTTACCACTTCAATCAGAAGACACTTGAAGGAGGATTTCTCAGCAACTTGAAGCCGATCTATTGTGATTTTCAGGTAAGGCTCCACCCATTGATCCACCTGGCCCTTGCAAGTCTGAAGCACAATCCCTAATAGCTTTGGAGCTGGCTCAATGTCACTGTCATCAATATTTTTATTCGCCATAAGCTGACATGAAAAAAGGATTAGAAGTTAATCAATATAAGTATTCGATAGTAGAGGGATAAAGGACGAGACCATCTGTGAACTTACCACAGAGATCACACTCCCGAGACTTTGCTGGTAATCTGGTTCCTTGCAAGTGAGATAATGGCCAGTACCCCTAGTTATATAGTTGTGCAGCGGGACCAATATATCTAAAATTCAAAAGAACAATTAAACAAAAAGGAAAGTACATGAGAAAAACGAATGAAACTTAAAAAAAAAAGAAAAAAATTGCAGAAACACACAGTGTCACATTTCATACTTGGGAAAAAGTCAATAGCCCAATCCACGAGTGCTTCCATCATTAAAGGCCATAAACTCCACATGTCCAAAGATATTGTAGGTGAAAAGGTAGTGATATATGAGATGATCTCTAGAACCTCTTCAAACACATCTGGCCATAAAACAAAATATGGTACATCACCAAGTTTAAGTCAAGATCTACAAATGACAAAAACCTCGAGAAATGCCCGACTCCAAATATATTAAGTCTCTAAAACATTATGCATACCTTGACCATCAGGTGTCAACATTTTCCGCATTATTGGCAGTAAATGTGGTTCAATTTGACCATAGAGATGAGGGATACTACTGATAGATTCAAGAATTGTGCTGATGGCACGTAGACATCCAACTGCAGCAATGCCCCAGAATCATCAGTTTCATCATCACCATTGTCAGTGTCGATACACCTCCAGAATGCACTGGCCTGGAATTAGTTAACAAGAATAGCGTATGATAATGCTGTAATAATAATTAAATAAGGTACACAACAGAATATCATCTTACCAGATTCTGGCACAAACCCAAAGCATAAGGAGAAATCTCCTCTCCAAACTTATACACTATAGTTTCTAATGTAAAGGCAAGGTCTTCGTTTTCAACTTCATTCATCAGCTTGAAAAATTCTGTACACCACAAATCATACAGATTATCTCAGTTATTAACAAGATGTTCGGTTTTAGCTCTAGAATGAGTTGAAATGGAAATATGTATAATAATAAGAAAAAAATCATTCGCGCAGCATACCATCAAGAAGTTGGGGCAGAACTGGGCGAATCTCATCTAAATCTGCAAGGCATATCAATTTAGTCGAAAGTCTACTAATCACTGTTAAATACAAAAGACACGGAGATGTAAATCTTTAAGAAGAGACGGAAATATATTTTTGGTAGTGCCCAATACTTACTTTTGCAAGCTTCAATGAATGAACGCAAAGCAAAAACTGAATCAACCCGAACAGGAAGTTCTGGATCACGCATTCCAGAGATAACACAATGCAATGCCTTGGAAAAATTGCTCTGGTCGGAGAAATTGATATGAGCGTACTGACCTGCAACCCATGCAGCCTAAACAGCGAAACGTTGAGAAATCAGCTTTAAAAGTTACAACATCAATGTGATGAAAGTAATATGGATGATGCAACATCGTTTAACAAATACAGGTTGCTTTGTCACAACAACCCAGTAAAGATAATTATAGATAGAAACTCTAGTCAGAACAGCATACAAGCAGGCATATCCTATACTACACAAGTCATTCTTAGAGAAACTTCAGTCATAGTATGGGAGAAATTTTAGTACTTAGAAGGACATAATTAAAACATCAAATATTTAGTCGACCAAAAATATTATATCTACACCATCTTGAAGCTAATAAATAACTGATAATGAGTAGAAATACGATTTGCATAACAGAAGTGAATGTGAAGGGGGCTCAAACAACAATATTAATTCACTAAAACCTTAGCTCTAAGATGACCAGCCGGGCTGCTGAATTCAGGAAAAACATGTTGCACTAACATATTCTCCAGCTCAGATTTGTAGGGTTCATTTTGCCTAAGTTTATCACAAAGTGTCCCAACAGCAAGCAGAGCACCATCCTTATGGCGATACGGCTTCTGACCCAAAGGTGCTTCATCATATCTAAAACAAAGACACAAAGTATTCTATCATGTTACAATTATACAATACCCTTTTTCTATATTTTGTAGATGAAGTTTGAAGTACTTCTTAAAAATATCCACGATGAACTGTATAAATTTTGGGAAGTTGTCTTTTCCACGCTTTCTGACCAGCTCAGTCACAAAGTCCATAGATGCAGTCCTGGGACTGTATAAGTCTTCAATTATATCTATAAAAAGGGTAATATTTTAATAAAAAGGCATGTTGTAGGTTTATCCAAAGTTTTAAACAAGACAAGGAAGACTTTAAAAACATACCATAACCCTTCCTTACATACTCATGTGGGTCTTCATCCCAAAGCATTTGATCATTATCATTGAAGCACATTAGTGGGAAAACTATTTCAAATAGTAGAATATCAAGGTGGAGGCTGTAGTAAGTTGTACATGCTATTCTTCGAGATACTGCACAGACACAAATAGTTAGTAAGAGTCTGGTATTCCATACATGACAAAGAGATCTTAGATACAGATAAAGCTCACCTTAATCAGATTTCAACGAAACAATATAAATTGCAACTAGAAAATCCAACCAAGACATTCTAACTATGGCTCTGATTAGGGGCTTTGAGAAAAGATATGAAGCCATATGGTGGTTTTTAAAACAACAAGAATATATTACTAACTAAATTCTAATTAAGCCTAAAGTATTCTCCTGGTGACATCACATGCAGTGATCTCAGTTCAATAGATTTAGAGCTCTCATATTTAAATAGATCTTTTAAGTTGACATAAAGTATGTCAAAGGGAATATTTTACCTGTTGCTTAGATATTGAAGAATAAGGTTGATGACTCTATCCGGGAGATATCCACCAATACGAATGACATTTAACAATTTGAGGTGGCACTCTAATATCTTCGCTGCATAGTTCGTCTGGAACATTTGGGCAAAGGCTTTGTTATCTGGGTTCTGAAGTTTTAGATCTCCAAACCTAAAACAGGTTTCAAAACTGTTGAATAATGGCAGATGAAAAAAAATGCAAGGTTGTAAGTCAGCTGTTGAAGATATTCATGTTCCTGCCTACCGAGTGTACAGTCTGTTTAAAATATGAGCAACCCACTTTTTGGCCTTCCACCATCCCCATGATTTTCTAAGCTCAGGGTCTTCAGGCTGACCTTCTATAGGAACAGGACGTTCCAAAACGTTTAGGAACAGACCCATCCAAGCATTAAACAAGCTTGGATCGAATAACGGTCTTGGAAGCTCTAGCTGTATGGAACAGGATGAAAGAGATTTATAAGAAAAAAAATAAACTTCACCGGAAACCACCTAAAACCCATAAACTCCTTACAGAAAATCATAATCCCAGAATTGCTCCACATGAAGCCAGGAAGTAGCAAGGGATTCAGAATAATAATGAAAAGATATACAACTTACATAAATACATGACCAGAATATCTTGCATACAAGCTTGATATGGTCTGCCACTTCGAGTGAAGGATTTTCAATGTGGACAAGATTGTTAAATATATTCAAAAGGTGTGGAAACGTCTTCTCAACCACTCGGTTAATTGGTGCCCTATCTTCATCCGATTTAAACCTATAAACAGAAAATGGGAAACGCATAAAGGGAGTTTTTTTTTAAATAACGTTGAAAGAGAGGCCAATTGCCAACATAGGCTTATGATATGAACTAACAATATTAATGGAGCAATTCTTAAACACCTGGTGATTTTGAACAACAAATTCATAATATAAACAAAATTTCAGAAAAGCAGACTAACTCATATTTTGAAGATAGAATTCTCAACACAAATAGCGCTCCATAAACTTGTTGATCTTGCAATTTGTGCACCACCCAGTCCAGGAGATGGGGCCATTGCTCAGGATAGTCAGCATAAATTATGGTCTTCAGGCACTCTCCCATCTGAACTCTGCATCATACACATCAATTACGTCTAGTGTGAGGACCAGCAAACAGAGATTGGCTTCCTATATATACTACATAGTTGACATTACACATCATTTATAAGTATGCATAAATAAATCAAGCCATTTCATTCTAGGTAACACAAACATATCAATCCGTGGAAAGCTTAACAAAAAGGTCGACTTTAAACAAAAGACAGCATTGTTTTAACGAGTGCTGCAAGGTGTACAATAGCTGCTACCTCAATATCGTGGGAACTTGGGAGACATATACAAGAATCTGGTCCCTGACGACATTCTTATCACTCGGCAAGATTTTGCTCTGATCACCTGCATAACATCAAAAGGATTGGAATACATGCAAAAAGGTAACATAACGACAATTGATATATCAATAAAAAAAACAATTACCAGAATGACGTTCCCAGTGCTTAGCTATGAAATTTTTGAAATGGATACTAGCAGCTTGACGGACGGAAAGGTCAGAGCCACCATCAACAATTATATGCAAAATCCTTATCAAATGCTGTGGAGTGTGCTGAAGCTGCAAAATCGAAATTCCAAGAAAAATTTAAACCCTATAATTACATATAATCGATTTCCCCTAAATAGTTGACCGAAGCAATTCAATCTAATAAGATAAACATTCAAACACCGAGCTTAGTCTTCAAGCACTTCAAGTAGAAAACGAGCTAAGTAGAGGACGGAACAATAAGTAGAAGAATTACGTATTAACCTGATTAAGACTTTGCTCAGCAGCTCTACGCTCGTCAGGATTAGGACTAAAAGCAGCCGCTCCAACGATTAAGGAAAGGCTAGGCAGATCCATCGGAAATTGACAAACGGAAAATTCGAAAAAACAATCGACAGGTCAGGAATTTCAAGTCTACCGGTCGTCTCTCCGGTAGAAATCGAAGAGACGAGAGTCAAAATCAGGAAGAAGAGAAGACGACGATGAGAGAGAGAAAGAGAGGTATAAGAAGAAGGTCTAGGGTTTTGTGGTTCGTTGGTCTGGTCTGGTTAATTCTCTCTCGCACGCGCGTGGTAATAAGTGAAAAATCTACCACGTGACACACACAACACAATCGAATCGAACCGAGACTTGCCTGGAGCGAGTCACCTCTTTTCTTACTCGCTCGCTCGATGTACGTTTTTTTCTTTCTTTTTTTTCAATATAAAATTGAAATAATTAATTGCTTAAAATTTGAGTCACATTTTGTATCTTATTTGATTCCTTTACATTAAAATATTCTAATATTGTATCTACCATTTACTCTAATATTGCCATTGACTCAAATTTCACTTATTTTTATGGATAGGAATGAATTTCTGTTCAATAATTAAAAATTATAGATTCTACAGAGTCAAATGATGTAAATCACAGCAGTACTTCTCTTCTTCTTTGCCAACACATTGCAGTACTTCTCTATACATGCATATTTGTAATTCACAAAAAAAAAATAACAGATTATAAAAAAAGATGTAATTTCGACATAGTTGGAAAATCTTTTAATAATAATTAGTTGCAATAATGAGTAATCTTCTGAATGCAGTGGGTCCATTCGCGACCTAATAGACAACTCATTGAGTTCATTTTACGTCAGGGACAGTTCATTTATTTCTTATTTTGAGGAAAGCAATGTTTATTTTGGATTGTTTGTTGAAATATGAATGGGCCTGAGGAGCAGCAAGGGATATAAATGGGCCTGATGGACTATTAGTGGGCCACGTTTCTCAAAATCATTACTTTTTGTCTCAAAAGCTAATTATTATTGGCATTATTGTTTATGGTAGAAAGAAGAACATAAAAGTGGGTAACATGTAAAATACTATTCTGAAAAAAAGTTGAAAGTTATAATTATGAAATTAAATAATTTACGTGAAAACCCTACCTCATTTTATCTGGAGGATGTAACTACGTTGAGACTAGCCGTTAAAGAACAATAGGTACAGTTATAAATTTAAAGTTTTTTGATTCACAAAAGAAAAAATTCAAAGACAATTTGATCGATAGAAGAGAAGGGTTGGTACACTATGCACTGATCAGAGACCTCAAAACTTAGACCAAACAGTCAGAAGAGATTAAAGCCATCAGATTCCAGTTCGGTCTACGACTCAAACCCTTACCATAACCAAAATAAACAAACAGTACTCTGTAAAAAATAAAGAAAACAAAACCATGAGTTCTACAAAGACTTACGAGTCGTTATAGACACGACTCCACTCACTCTCAGATATCTGAACGGTCTTCAGCGGAGATAGAGGAGTTTCTCCGTCTTCGTGGAACTACAGTGACGCCACGGTGGTGGCTAGGGCTAGCAGTTTGGGAGTCAAAGATGTTGGAGTGTTATAGTTCTTAAGCCTGGTTAATTAATTAACCAAAGAATTATAACCAATGTTGTACCACATTGAAACCGGTTTGCTTTAATTAAAAGAACTAAACCACTAAACCAAGAGAAATATTATTGCTCTATATATAAAGAGCAATCGAGAATCTGAAGTTGACAGTTGTTCGACATTATCAATAACCAGATAACGACTCTTCTTCCTTCAAGAAGTTATTATCTTGGTCTACATTAAGAACTCACAAGAACTTCTTTGTTCGGATCTTCCTCTAGGGTTTAGATAACTTCTGTGGCTTCATCTCGAAGCAAGGTTGCACACTTCTTCGAGCTCAGAGTGCATTCTTTCTCGAAGTCCATCTTGAACGTTGTGTAAGGATTAGAGGGAAAATTCGTTAAAGTCCAGAAGTATCTACTTTGACTCTATACTTGTTAAGCTCGTTTCTCGTTCTTCTTCACGATTCGTCTTACAATCTCTAACGAATTTTGTATCAATTCTTCGACTTTGAACGTCGTGAGCTATGGCGAGAAACAGCTGTATTCCGGACTTGTCAAGATTGCCACCACTCACCGGAACAAATTATCGGAGGTGGTCAGAAGAATTACTTTTCTTCTTCGGAGAAATTGGCATAGACTATGTCTTATTTGAGGTCGACAACTTCTCCGGTAGCAAAGACTCTTTAATGGCCGATTCCGATTCTTCAAAGTTGACTGGTGATGTGAAATCCATAGATGATCTCAAGGATTCCCCACTACAGAAAGATTCCGACACTAAACTGTCGATGAAAGGAAAAAGAGACGGGACATTCGCCGAACACAATAGAACCTGTAGAGGTCACTTGCCTCGACATCTCTCCGAGAGTCTATTTGATATATATGTGGGATTAGATTCTGCCAAAGAAATTTGGGAAAGCTTGAAGAAGAAATACGGTGTAGAAGATGAGGGCAAGAAACAGTATGTTACCTCGAGATGGACCTCTTTTCTCATGAGAGATGATCTTCCTGTGTTGGAGCAACTTCTCGAATACGAAGCTATAGTATCTAAGATCCAAGCTGAAGGTATGAGTATCGATAATTTCCTTGCTGCTCATGTTCTGATTGATCAATTGCCTCGGTCTTGGAACGACTATCGATCTAGACTTAAACATGAGAAGAAGAAAATGCCACTAGACGATTTGATCTCTGACATTATGATTGAGGAAGCAAACAGAAAGTTTCAAGGAACCTCAGCTAATTTCGGTTTTGGAAACACTGACACTAATCTAGTCGAAAGTTCTTCATCTAAGGAAAAATATAAGAAGAAGACAGACAAGAACAACAAGAAGATTAGTCAAAATCATTCTGTGGAATTCAAGAAGAAACTAAAGTGCTGGAATTGCAACCAGCTTGGCCACAAAAAACAAGACTACAAGAAGCCTTTGGTAAACAAGATGTCTAGAAAAGCTCATCTAACTGAGAACCTCATAGCCGTGGTCACTGAAGCTAACTCCACAGAAGATAAGGTGGACTGGATAATTGACTCTGGGGCTACTCGGCATATATGCAATCAGGGTTCACTATTCAGGAATATGGTGTCTACTGGTTGTGAAAATGTATTTCTAGGAGATGCTAGTGCTCTAAAGGTATCTGGAATTGGTGAGGTAGACCTATCACTGTCCTCGGCTAAAACTCTTACTCTTACTAAGGTTCTGTTAGTTCCTAGCATGCGTAGAAATCTTATCTCTAGTGCTCTGTTAATGATGGCTGGGATTAAGCAAACTATAGATGCTGGAAAAATGGTGCTTACAAAGAATAGTGAATATGTGGGAAAGGCTTTTTGTATTAACAATCTGTTTGTGTTAGAAACATTGAACATCAATAAAGGAGAAGATTATGTGTACTTGTGCAGTAGTTTTATTGAATGGCATGGTAGACTTGGTCATTTGAACTCTAATTCTATGGCTAGATTGAATCAACTGGGACTTATTTCAGTGAACCCCGGTAAACATTCCAGTAAATGTGAAGTATGTGTGGAAGCTAAGCACTCTAGAAAACCATTTAGAAATCCAATTATGAGGAGCTCTAGCTTGTTAGATTTAATTCACACAGATATTGCCGACTTCAAAAACACAATAAGTAGAGGTGGTAAGAGATACTATATTACCTTCATTGACGATTTCTCAAAGTTCTGTCAGGTGTTCTTACTGAATACAAAAGATGAAGCTTTCAATGCTTTTATACAGTATAAAACTGAAGTTGAAAACCAACTAGACAAGAAAATAAAGAGAATAAGATCCGATAGAGGAGGTGAGTATACCTCGGATCTATTCAAAACATTATGTGTTAATGAGGGGATTATACACGAGTTCACAGGTCCATACACCCCTCAGCAAAATGGGATAGCCGAGAGGAAAAATCGGACTCTGAAGAATATGATGAATGCTATGATATTGAGCTCTGGCTTATGTGACAAGTTGTGGGGGGAAGCTGTGTTAACTGCCAATTACATCTTGAACCGAGTTCCACATAAAGGCTTATCTGCAACTCCTTATGATCTGTGGAAGGGGTTTTCACCGAACCTGAGTTATATGAGAGTCTGGGGATGTCTCACCAAAGTAGGCCTTCCAGACTTCAAGAAAACCAACATAGGATCCAAGACTATAGATGTTGTTATGATAGGTTATGCTTCAAATAGATCTGCTTATAGATGTCTCACTTATAATCCTGAGACCATGGTACTGGATCATGTTCTGGAATCACGTGATGTGGTGTTCTTTGAAGATCTGTTTCCATTCAAGAAGACTGTTAATAGCTTAACCACAGGTACCACGCCTGTAAAAAGAGTTACTGAAGCAGAAACCACTATTACAAGAGAGAGTAAGAGAGTTAGAAAACTTAAGGATTTCGGTTCTGATTTCATAACAAGCTTCTTAGTGGAACATGAAGAGTTCGTGTACACATTTCTTATAGAAGAAGATCTGGTTTCTTATACTGCTGCCATGAAAACTCTGGATGTGATGTTTTGGAAAGAGGCTATCAATGATGAAATAGAGTCTATAAAGTTTAACCACACTTGGGACCTGGTGGATCTACCAAGCGGTTGTAAGGCTTTGAAAAGCAAATGGATTCTTAAGAAAAAACTAAGGTCAGACGGCACTATAGACAAATTTAAGGCAAGATTGGTGGTTCAAGGCTTCAACCAGAAGCATGGAGTAGATTATTTTGACACCTATTCTTCTGTATCAAAGATTGCCTCTATAAGACTACTCAT
This sequence comes from Lepidium sativum, assembly GCA_023374145.1. Lineage (NCBI taxonomy): Eukaryota > Viridiplantae > Streptophyta > Magnoliopsida > Brassicales > Brassicaceae > Lepidium > Lepidium sativum. The sequence goes on along the minus strand of JAKUCM010004645.1, from coordinate 49,065 downwards.
GGCAGTGGCATCTTCACAAAATCTAATCGTCCATCAAATGGACGTAAAGACAGCATTCTTGAATGGTGACTTAGAAGAGGAAATTTACATTTTACAACCTGAAGGCTTCAGAGAAGAAGGACTTGAACACAAGGTATGTAAACTTAAAAAATCTCTTTACGGACTTAAGCAAGCTCCAAAGAAATGGTTCGAGAAATTTAGTGCTACCATGATTGAAAATGGATTTACTTTGAACTCTGGAGATACGTGTGTCTTTAGCAAAGGATCTAAGACAGAGTATGTAATCCTTTGTCTATACGTGGATGGTATTTTGATCCTAGGAACTTCACTGCTGCTGGTTAAGGAAACTAAATCTATGTTGAACTCTAGGTTCTTCATGAAAGACATGAATGAGGTTGATGTTATCCTAGGAATTAAGATTTTCAAAACCATCAGAGGGTATGCATTAAACCAGACACACTATATTGAAAAGGTACTTAGGAAGTTCAATTTCTGGAATGAACCTCCAGCTAGAACTCCCTATGATTCTTCTCTTCACCTATGTAAAAACCGAGGTGACAGTGTTAGGCAAGAAGAATATGCTAAAGTACTAGGTAGCGTAATGTACTTAATGAATTGTACCAGACCTGATATTGCTTACACAGTAAGCAGATTGAGCAGGTATACACATAGTCCGAACAGTGATCATTGGAAGGCTCTACATAGACTACTAAGATACTTAAAAGGTACAATGAACTGGAATCTATGTTATCATGAGTCTTCCTGCGTGATCGAAGGCTTCTGCGATGCCAACTGGGTGACTGACAAGGATGAGGTAAACTCCACGAGTGGATATGTGTTCACAGTGTCTGGTCGAGCCATCTCATGGAAGTCAGCAAGGCAGACATGTACTGCTCGGTCCACAATGGAATCTGAACTGATTGCTTTAGAATTGGCAAGTCAAGAAGTAGATTGGTTAAGAAGTGTCCTAGCTGACCTTCCAATGCACGGAACTTCATGTTCCTCTATCTCTTTGAGATGTGACTCCCAGTCAGCTTTAGCAGTCGCTATGAATAAGCTCTACAACGGGAAAAAGAGACACATAAGGCTAAGACACAAAGTGATCAGGGGCTTAATTGAAGCTGGAATTCTGTCACTAGAATATGTCCGATCAGCTAAAAATATAGCTGATCCCTTTACCAAGGGCTTGTGTAGATGGATTGTCTTGGACACAGCTCGTGAAATGGGTCTAAAGGAGAGACTAGCATCGACTTCGGACACCTTACCCGACGAATCCTCTAGTGAGACTCATCTGGTTCAAAAGGTCTAACAAAAGAAGTAGATGTAATATGGCTGTGTTCTTAACTAGTGTATTGATTAGTATACTTGTTTGTAATAAAACTTGTTATAGTATACTTATCAAGTTCAGCTGACGTTTGAGTTGAAAGACTAAGTATTCCCTCATATGAAATCACATCAGCATTTACAGAAGGAAGTCAAGAGTTAAGTCACTCGGACATATCCTATGAATGATAAACTGTCTAACCAAGACATAGTTTACATGCTAGCGATTCCATATAAGTTAAATTGATTCAAGCCTTTGTTGGTATCAATGCGTTTTGATAAAGCTTAAGGAACTATATGTGGGGGAATGTTGGAGTATTATAGTTCTTAAGCCTGGTTAATTAATTAACCAAAGAATTGTAACCAATGTTGTACCACATTGAAATCGGTTTGCTTTAACTAAAAGAACAAAACCACTAAACCAAGAGAAACATTATTGCTCTATATATTAAGAGCAATCGAAGATCTGAAGGGCGAGGTAGTTCGACATTATCAATAACCAGATAACAACTCTTCTTCCTTCAAGAAGTTATCATCTTGGTCTACATCAAGAACTCTCAAGAACTAACCTTGTTCGGATCTTTCTCTAGGGGTTTAGATAACTTCTGTGGCTTCATCTCGAAGCAAGGCTGCACACTTCTTCAAGCTCAGAGTGCATTCTTTCTCGAAGTCCCTCTTGAACATTGTGTAAGGATTAGAGGGAAAATTCGTTAAAGTCCAGAAGTATATACTTCGACTCTGTACTTGATAAGCTCGTTTCTCGTTCTTCTTCACGATTCGTCTAACAGCCATTACAGATATGCTCAATATCGAGAAGGCTATTCCACAATATGCTTTGCAGTAAAATGCTATCAGATAAGAAATATGAGATATGGTATGTGTTTGGGGGATAGTTAATATCTCCATTTACGTATATGACATTGACATCAGTGGCTAGTGCCTTTTATGACATGAACATCAATGTCCAGTGCTCTTCCATAGACAAGTGCATATATATATATTTATGTATATATATTTCATGTATAGACATGTCCTTAACAAGTGAAATAAATAAACTGGTCTATATTCATACACAAATATATAGTAATCGTGTACATTTTTTAAAATAAGTTACAATAAGTGGTTATGCCCATGTCCTTCTGTTATGCCTTTGTCAATGTCCATATATTATCCATATCCAAAGAAGAAGACAATGTCCATGTCTAAAGAAAGTTTATGTCAATGTCAATATAATGACATTGTAATCACATTAAATTGTCAACATATAAGGGATTGTCATTACGAGACAAATAATAATTGTGAAAATGTCTATATATGCAGTATATAGCCATCTATCCATGCAAGGGCACATGTGAGATGGACATTGATGTCGGTGTCACATAAAGAGTAGACTAATTCAATATACAAGAAAAGTAAGACATTTATCCATGTCCATATACGAAAATAAGCATGTCTATGTCCATGACAGTATGTAGAACAAAGATTGTCTACTTCCAAATACGAAATATATGAGACAATTAAGATATTTGTCTATGTCCAGTTTTTGCCACTGAATTTCCCATTCAAATTCATCGTAAGACTCATAACGATCAACTTTACGAAGATCCCATGGTATTCCGGATGCGCGTAGCATTGGTTATACTGTTCATCTTCTTCATTGACTCAAATGGCTTTGCTTCGTTACAGCTGTTTAGGTTCTTTTTATCTCTGGAAAGAACTACAAATTTTCAAAGTACTCTGAAATCCTTAATGAAGCGAGCTTGAATTATTAACAGTCCATCTCTTAATTGACTTTCGCATATATTAGCATGAACGATTGTAGCGACAGAGGGAACAAAGAGAAATAAAAAGTGTATGAAAATTGAAATTCGAAGAGATGAGAGAAAAGGGGTCGGGAATTGTGAAAGGAATAAACGGGTAGGGTTAAAGAGGTCAATTAGTAAGAGAGATAAAATGTAAAGTAGGGTAGTTTTAATGTTTTTACAAACTTTTGGTTATTTTAGATGATTATGTTTAAGAACAAGGTAATTTTCTTAATTATCTCAATTAAATTTATTTAACTTAACTTATTTATTTTTATTTGGTTGTACATGTGTCGTTAAAATCAGCCATAAACGTATCGTCTAACGACAAGATGGCAGAAACTTAACCGTTAAATGATGCAACTAATAGTCAATTAAAAAATATGCCACAATTTCATAGTTCATGCATATTTTTTATATTTTAAATAACGAATTAAGATTTAAAATAGATTCGAAAGTTCATTTAAAATCGGCATTACCGTAAAAATTCATTAAAAATGTCTTTTTCCTTCTAGAAGTCTTGATGTTCTAAATGTAACACTTTTTCAGAAAATGCTTCATGCCAATTTGAGGAATCCTATGTTTTAACTTTCATTGAATTATAAATATCACAAAAATCTTCTCATAAACAAATTAATAGACAAAAGAATCAAAATTTGTCTCGTGGATTCCGAGTCTTGCAAATAGTTTTGTTTTTGTTCTTTATTCTGTCCTCATTTACTTATAGCACCCATGCCAAATTTATTCTGGAGGGATCTGCTGCATTCAGCTCCAGCAGAATTATTTTGACGAACACCACAAAGCAATCATATGGTCGAGCTTTCAACAACATATCACTTGACATCAAGAATAAGTCTTTCAACATCAACTTCCACTTTGGAATCGTCCATGAGAATAAACAAAAAGGCTCACACGATATGACTTTCCTCCTCTCTCCTACACGGTATGGCTTTCCTTCACAAAGTCAATTTTTTACTTTGTCATTAACAGCTTTAGTTCGCTCGGGACCAAGTTTCCTTCTCTTTTGCTTGATTGGCTTATTGGATCAACGTTCAGCTTATGATTCGTCACCCTAGGATCTATACCAGACATATTTTTCAAATACAATGCGAAACTCCGTACATTCTCTTCCAGGAGCTGGATTAGTTGCTTACGGATATTCTTATCCAGGTCCACTCCGATACTGACACATTTCACTGAGTCGGTTGATGTCAATGTTTACAAATTCCATTATTGACCAATCCGGCTTCTGTGGCGCCGGAGGCTCCGAGATGGCATTTTCGCTTAGTTATATTGTGACGATGTAAGCTTTGTTTTGAAGTTTTAACTTAGCAACAAAAAATGTCTGAGACATCTTCTGGTCTCCGGAGTTTTGACACAATGATGATAACTCGATGGAATAGCTTTCATTGCATGTATCCATGGAGTTCTGAGAATTATGTTGTAAATAGGAGGTTTATCAACTACAAGGAATCTGATCCACCTTTTCATTCCAGCAACACAAACCGGCAACTTGATCGTGCCTACTATATTGATTAAGCTTCCATCAAAATTAGTTAGAGTATGGTCCACTTATTTTAACTTGTTGTCTAGATACATCTGATTCAATGTTTCTTTGAAGATCAGATCCACTAAACTCTCAGTATCGATGAGAATCTGAGACACGTCACGGTCGGCTACTCTGAGATTCACAGAAAGTGGATCATTATGAGGAAAGTTAACCCCTTAAATGTCTTCTGGCGTAAAGACGATATCTGTGCGACTCACCCTTGGTGGTTTATCATTCAGATTGAATGGTGGTAGATTGATTGCAGCAACCACTTTCCGTTCATGTTTCTCGATCTACCTTATCATGTCATCATAGAATTGTAATCCATCCATAATGACATTGACATTTTTTCTTGATTTATGTTGATCGAGAAGTTAATTACGCCTATTGTCTGCGGCCTCTATTTGTCACAGCATGTTTTGCATCATGACCACGAGCGATGGGGGTTTACTTTGAGGATCTGGAAGAACCTTCATGTTGAAAATATAAGCTTGGATAGATTTAAAGTATTAAGATGAAAAAACCGAGAGATTGAAAGAAGAAAGATCCTAGAGAAATTAATGTTATTTGCGAGTTGAGAGAGATTGAAAAGAAGAGTTTTTTTTTTTTAATTTGATTTCATCACATTAATTACATATTTATAAATTAATCTACTAGGACTTCTTAATCTAAAAGAATACAAAAGAAGTACATAAGTAATGTAAAATAAACGACCAAAGAGGAAAGTCTCGGGTCTCGGGTTGCAGATCCCGAGATGGCCGGATCGTCGGATCGCCGGTCGCGCTTCTCGAAGAAGAAAGGGATGGGTCATAACAACTCTTTTTGTATCACATGTGATCTCTTCTTAGCCCTCACATGTGATCTTTTCTTCCAACGACTCTTTGAACATAAAGCCCAAATGCATTGCTTCTCAAGTAACTTTCTTCCTTGCTAAATACTTAAGTCCTTGATTCATTGATTAACACTCCCCTTTAAACTTGAATCTCTAAGTAATTAGGATCAAGTTTGAATTTTGTAACTCACCACCTTACAAGTGGAAAAACCAATTGGGATACAACCATCTAAGGAAAAAGAGTGTGAGTCATTATCACTGCTTAGGCAATTCACTTAGCCTAAGCTTTGAGTATATAATTTCACACACCTCTGATCTTGCGGGTTTAGTGAAGATGTCCGCAAGTTAATTCAACCTCCTTGTGTAGCATGGTAAAATTACTCTTTGCTCCACCTTCTCTCAGACTTTGTGGCAATCCACTTCAATATGTTTTGTTCTCTCATGGAACATCGAGTTTGATGAAATATGTCTAGTTGCTTGGTTATCATAATGCATTGTGATCGGTTCATGAGTTTCAATTCCCAAGTCTATAAGCAATGTGATAGGATCCGAGGGATCTATCCAAAGCAAAGGCTGCAGAAGGTTTCAGGATGTTGCTACCTAGGTAATGGAATCAGGGAAGTTGTAGAGTTTGACGTCGGAACCCGGCAATTCGTGCGGATGCGGAACGAGGGCGCGTGCGTCCTGTGATAGAGGCGGAGTCGTGCGAAGGTGGAAGCAATGTAGGGATGTTTAGGGAACGTCTCAAAAACGTAGTGGATATACATTTTTGATGGTTAGAAGTTCTCTTGGAATCAAACGAGATTGTAAGAGCAACGAATAAAATCTTAGAACCAAACAAAAAATTTCAAAATTCTTTCTCAAAACAAAGGTTTTATGTTGTTACTTGGCTGCCTGACAAATTCAGGTCTCGCCATATTTATAGAAAGAAAACTAGACTTTTACAAATAACCTAGATAAAAATAACACAGCATTTAAAATAAAATAATAAGCTGTTTTTGTAAGAAAACCAAAAACAACACAACGTTTCCTTATTTCCCAAAGTAATAAACTAAAGTAGCTTAATGTAAGTGATTAATTTACCTCATTAAAAACCTTGGTTCAGACCTCATTCCTTCCAATACCTCTCCTAAGGAAAAGAGTACAAAAGAACCACTTAGCTACTTTTGTGAATATCAATTCATTCTTCAAGTTCGAGAGTACTCACATTGAATATCACTTTTTCCGCCTCCTCCTGCTTAAGACCGATGAAAGCATGGGCTCCCTTAGCCAACTCCCTTAACTCCTTTGTTCTAGCATGGGTGATCCTCTTCGCTAGTTCATGTTCTTCTTCTTCTAAGCTGGTCACAATCACATCATCATCTCCCTCTTGAAAAGGATTTGTCCTCAAATCTGAATCTGCAACAAAAGGAATCAAGTCAGAAACATTGAATGCGTCAGAAATGTTGTACTTCCCTTGCAGGTCAATGCGGTAGGCATTGTCGTTGATCCTCTTGATGACTTTAAATGGTCCGTCTACTCGCGACATGAGCTCGTTCTTTCTTTCGTCTGAGAACCTCTCCTTCCTTAGATGAATCCACACCAAGTCGCCATCTTCGAGTATTAGCTCCCTACACCCTTTGTTTGCATTCTTAGCGTATTGTCTAGTCTTCTTCTCTATGTTCTCCTTAGCCTTCTCATGAATCCTCAACACCTGTTCAGCCTTTTTACCGCCATCCAAACTATACCATTCTTTCAAAGGCGAAAGAATTAAATCTAATGGGGAGCAAGGATTAGAACCATAAATGATTTCAGAAGGAGAGTATAGGGTCGAAGAATGCTTAGCGTGATTATAATCAAACTCAACGTGTGGTAGACATTCTTCGCACGACTTAAGGTTGCTTTTCACCATAGACCGCAGAAAAGTGGATACTGACATATTCACTACTTCGGTGTGCCCATCGGTTTGCGGATGACAAGTTGTTGAAAATGACAGATTTGTTCCCAACTTTGCCCATAAAGTTTACCAAAAGTGACTTAAGAACTTGGTATCCGATACTATAACCTGTGGCATTCCATGTAGTCTTACTACTTCCTTGAAATACAAGTTAGCTACACTCACAGCATCATCGATTTTGTGGCTAGCTATGAAATGAGCCATCTTGCTAAACTTGTCTACAACCACAAAAATGGAGTCTCTACCATTTCTGGTTCGAGGTAAGCTTATCACAAAGTCCATAGAAATATCTGTCCAAGGGTGAGAAGGTATAGGTAGAGGAATATACAAACTGTGAGGTTGTACCTTACTCTTAGCTTTTTTATATACAACACACCTAGAACAAACTTTTTCGGCATCTTTCTTCATGCGAGGCCAATAGAAATGTCCTTGGAGATCTAGTAAAGTCTTCGCTACTCCGAAATGCCCAGCAAGACCACTTGTGTGAGCTTCCCTAACTAGCAACTCTCGGACACACTTGTTGGCTATACACAATCGATTACTGAAGAACAAATATCCATCCTGCCTATAATACTTCTCAAAAGAAAATTTAGCGCATTTCGCATAACAATCAGAAAAATCAGAATTAGAATCAGATTCATATAGGTCAATGATATGTTCAAATCCTATCAACTTGGCAGTTAAGGTAGCAATTATAGAGTACCTCTAGGATAATGCATCGTCCACTACATTATCCTTACATTTCTTGTAATTAACGACATATGAAAAAGTCTCTATGAATTATATCCATCGACCATGTCTTTTATTAAGCTTTTGCTGTCCCTTGAGATGCTTAAGTGACTCATGATCGGTGTGTATCACAAACTCCTTAGGCCACAGATAATGCTGCCAGGTTTGCAGTGCTCTAACCAATGCATACAAATCCTTGTCATAAGTTGGGTAGTTCAAAGTAGACCCTCCCAACTTCTCACTAAAATATGTCACGGGTTTCTTATATTGCATCAAAACAGCTCCAATTCCTATACCAGAAACGTCACACTCGATCTCAAAAAATTTCATAAAATTAGGAAGTACTAATATAGGTGAATTGATAAGCTTCTCTTTAAAGGCTAGGAAAGCCTCTTCGTGGGCGTCTCCCCATTGGAATCCCACATCCTTCTTGATGATTTCCATCAAGGGTGCTGCAATGGTGCTGAAATTTGGAAGAAAACGTCTATAGAACCCGCCAGCCCATGAAAGCTTCGGACTTCCCTTACATTCTTAGGACTCGACCATTCCTTAATTGCATTCACCTTTTCTTCATCTACTTTAACACCATCTTCAATTACTACAAATCCTAAGAAAACAACTTCATTAGTGCAGAAAGAACACTTAGATAGATTAGCAAAAAGGGATTGAGAATGAAGAACATCAAGAATTAATCAGACGTGTTCTAAATGCTCCTCCAAACATTTATTGTATATAAGTATGTCGTCAAAATAAACGACTATGAAGACTCCAATAAACGGTCTAAACGCGTGATTCATCAGCCTCATAAATGTGCTAGGAGCGTTGGTGAGGCCAAAGGGGATAACGAGCCATTCGTATAGTCCCTGCTTCGTTTTGAAAGCAGTTTTCCACTCATCTCCTTCCTTCATTCGAATATGATGGTAGCCATTCTTCATGTTTATCTTTGAAAAGATGGTTGAACCGCATAACTCATGCAACATGTCATCCAATCTCATAATAGGATGTCTATACTTTACGTTATGTTGTTGATGGCGCGACAATCCACACACATCCGCCAATACCCGTCTTTCTTTGGAACTAACAGAATGGGAACCCGACATGGGCTCATACTTTCTTGAATATGGCCTTTACTCATTAGCTCCTCCACTTGTTGTTGCAGCTCCTTTGTTTCCACCGGATTAGTACGATAGGCGGGTCTATTAGGTAAAGACGATCCTGGTACAAAATCGATTTGGTGCTCGATCCCACGTATGGGAGGTAAGCCTTGCAGAATATCTTCTGTAAATACGTCCCTATAGTCCTGCAAAATCTTAGACATACCACTAGGCAGCTCCTGTGAAGAGTTAGTTGTCACAAGTGATAGATCCCACAAAGGAATCAATCCCCATTTTGTCACTTGGAGGATATGGAGTAGGGATGCTCGACTTTGAGACGACAAACCAACTTAAAGACGAGTTGAAAAATGGATATTCTTGGGTTAGAGACGACACACGACTCAAACACAAGATGGTGGAATGATTAACGCCACAAAAGGTTGCGGAAGACCCTTTGATAAGTCGGAAAAGATTAATAATCGACAAACAAAAAATGATCCATGAATCTATGCTTAAATAGGTTTTTGATAAAAAGATATATTGTCTTTTCTAATAGAAGCCACGAAAATATAAAGGAGAGGAAGAAGAAGAAGCTTGGACATTCCCAAGACAACCTAGGAAATACAAGGAATAATAAATCTGTCTTGGAAATGCAATATGCATTAATCACTTCTTTGACTCCTCAAATGACCCTTGGAGTCTTAAGCCACATTTTTGGACCTTTTATGGGCTTAAAACTCATTAACCAAAAGAGTCTCTTGATAGTGTAACCCAATTATCTTATTAAAAACCTTAAGGAGAAAACCCAATGGGATAAAACTCACTTAAGGGAAAAAGAGTGTAATCGGACTACACACTCTTTGGTTAATCTTCTTGAATACTCATCTCCAGAATCAAGGTATGAATATGTTCCATGGGATCACTCTTCATCTTGGTTCCATAGCCATTTCCACGTTTCATTGGTGCTGAAGTTGAACTCAAATTCCACCAGACGAGTCTTGAGGTCGAGAATGAAGTGGAGCTTTCCATGATCATATCATCCTCTCCCACTTGAAAAGGATTTGACCTCAAATCAAAATTATAAATAAAAGGCAAAGATTCAAGTGTCTTACTTGGGCTAGATCTGGTGGCTTGAATCGTTGATCATCTTCTCTTCTTGTGCGTTTAAACACAGTTCTGAAACCCCTATTTTGGATTTCTTTCCTTAGGTACTTCCAGTTCCAAATCTTAAAGTGATAGCTCAATTTTCTCCTTTTATAGGAGCCTCGGTGGTGAGGTCTCGGATATGAATTTAACGGCTCGACCTTGGTGAGTCCAAACCAATGAAGACTAGTTTTTGGCGGAATTGCGTGAATGAGAACAACAAAGGAGGGTGATTATTCCTCTGATAATCTTGGATCTGTCAAGTTGGAATCCTCACAACCTTGACTCGTCTCTCGTTCTTGAATCCTCAAAAGAAAGCGAAGGCGGCTAAGTATTCTAACAAAGAGAATTTCATCATTCAAGTGTTTTTTTTGTCTTTCAAGTCTTAAAAATACAATGGAAGGCTTGAGGTTATATAGGCTCAATAGTACAATGGTAATATGCTTAAAATGGGAAGTAAATATCACAAAATTAAGTGTCCAATGGACAAGTGATGAGGACCATCGATCTTAGAGCTGTTGGAGAAGATTTGGTGATCGGCTGGATTTGGAAAGTCTTCAATGGGGAGGATTCGCCTAATCCTGTGCGTTCTGGAGCTTGGGAAGACTCTCCTGGATGCTTCTGAATGTATTGGAGTGTCTCCTGGTCGCCACACATAAGTTTGCAAGCTCTTAAGGGAAGTGGCTCCCGGACTTTCCTTAAACAGATTTGGTTTGGCCCTACTTCTTGTAAAGCGGGTATCTGGAGGATCCGTCGGGCTTTTGATGCGTTCTTGGTCATTATTTATCACTGAAAGGCCCAAGAATAATCTCCAAGTGCTCTAGAGTAAGGAAGATCCTGAGCTGGGCTAGGTTGCTCGAAAATTGACATTGTCGCGCATAAGGCCTTAGTGCAGAAGGTCCAACTTGTAAAATACATAACTTTCTGCTCCGAGCTTCGATTAGGATGATTGAACCTCGAGTAGTTAGCTGACTGAGTTAAGAATCAACAGAGATAAACTTCATGTCCTAATTCTCTTGTTAGCATCTGTAGTGCCTTGATAAGTGAGCATATGTATTCCTGATCCTCTCGGGAAGGTTGTTGAAGTGAACTCCTTGCTTGCTGCTCCGGTTCTTGAGTGCTGGGTGAGTCATTGAGTTTAAACAGATGCATGTTTCCCAAGGAAGTTCGTTTCCCCTTTATCCTTTGTGTATTTAGCCCAAAACTCGACAACCGAGTCTAAGTCTTATCCTGCAGTCGATGGTCTTAAGATCCTACCATCAAGGATCCTATTATACACTCCTTCTTAAAAGGGTTTTGTCCTCAAAACTAAGTCACCTGCACCGAGAGAAAGCAAGTTAGGTGACATTTGGCTTTGAGAGTCTAGGATCTTACCTCGATTGTGACTTGTGGGAGAACGCGGTGTTGGGTCTGGTGGATTTTCCTTGAGGTGTATATGGGGTAGCATGTAGTTCACCTCCTCCTTTGACAGCTTGAGTGGAATTGGGTCAATAGCTCGATTGAAATGAACCAAAGTTCCTTCCGGTTTTGCATCATTGGTGCGTATGTATTCTTCTTTGGCAATCACTTGTTTGTGGCTATCTGGTGGTTCCTCTTTGATTAGCAAAGTTCATATGATGCTCTTTGACTCCTTCGTGGATCCTATACCTATATCAACATCCTCCGACAAAGGCAAATGCATTATAATAGAATTGGAAGGTGTAAAATCCGTATAATCTAGATTATTAGTTGGCTTATGTGAATCCATTTTCAGTTATAGTGTTAAGATTTTAGTCTGTTGCCTAACTAGACATTTCTCAGCCAAGTGACATTTCTTATGACACCTATAACAAACCACATCTTTCAAATTTGAAGGTTTGAAGGACTTACCTTCCTCTAGTATGACTTGTAGTTTGTGTGATGGTGTATCTCTTATAGGAGTTTTTGTGACAGCCTGGGGCGCTTCTTCTTGTGGTTTTGCTGGTCCGCCATTCACGTTACCGTGAAACTCAAGCCTACTCTCGGCTACGAAAGTCTCCGTTTGGTTGTTCGTGTATCCTCGGTACATGCCTCCACGTTCTTGGTACCTAAAACAAGATAGACCGGTGGGAAAAGACATATCAGAATTACTAGGTACCTCAAGTGCTTTCGATGTGTTGGTCGCTGTCATTATTGGCTGGGGCGTGAAGGTTGACTTCTTCTGGATGTGCGGCTTGGTATGTCGGGTTGAGATCTCATGGTTTTGGCCTCGATAAATGTGGGTGGCAGCTCCTTATGTACGGTTGTATGGTTGATGTTGGCGGGCTACATGTAAATTGGTACATACGCCCGATATTCCACGTTCGATGTGTTCTAGTCGCGTATCAAGCTTGGCCAGCTGGGCTTAAATGTGTATGACCATTCTCGTGATGTTGGCTACTACTTTTGGTGTCACCATAGATCCTTGGATAATATGCTTTGTTTTACTCATGGATGTTGAAATTGGTGGGTGCTTCACGATGGGTTGTAAAGTCTTCTTTGAGTAACTTTTTGGAGGCAATTGGCGTGTGACATATTGCTCATGAAGAAACCCTTTAAGATTGCCCCAAGTTTACTTTGGTTCTCTATAATATGCACTCCACTTTTCTTCTTGTTTCCACAATGATTGGACTTTTCCCCGTAAGGCGCTTATAGCTAAAGACATATTTTCCTTCTCAAGTACCTTATGTCTCCAAAAGAAATCCTCCATAGTGTCTTCCCACTATAGATAATCTTCTTTCCTGAAAAGGATGGAAGATTAGGACCACAAGTATTAAAACTATTACTTACACCGATATGTTGTCTAGGATGTCTTGTGTGGTTGGTATAGCTTTGCCCTCTAGGTGCTAAAACTCCATGATTATAGGGCTTCACATCATGAATAAGAGGATTTTTGTAGTGACAAACTTTTACATCACATTCATGTTCATCCTCATAGCTGAATTCAATTTCAGTTTCATTGCTCCATGATTCGATTTGATGTGTGTCGTTGGTGTAGTTTTGGTGATTGTCTGGTGGCTCAGGTTCAAGCGTGACACCATATGGATCCTCTTCATATTCCGAATCATAGTTGTCATCATTCCATAGGTCTTCAAAATCCTCATTGTTGCTGGCTGAAGATTGATATTTTCTAAGACTCCAATCGGATTCATAGAAGTAACTCTCCTCATTCTCTTTATAGTATGTCATTGAGAGTACTTGCACAAATCAAAGACAAACAAAACAATTAAAGGAATAAATGTCTTAACAATTAAACACAAAAATGACAAGCAAGAACAATGATTATTATTTTCTTTTCTTTTTCAAAACAAGGAAATAATCAAAATAACAAAGCAGAAATACAATTCGTTTTTGGTTTTCTTTTAACAAATAAAATAGCAAAAATCTTCTAAAAATCAACACGGCAATTTTTATGGGTTTTATGGCTTTTAAACTAACAAGAACAAAATGAATTATATTTTTATGAGTTTTTATGAATTTTATAAAATTGAAACAAAACAGATAAAAACAACTTTTATGGATTTTTCGGTTTATAAGAAAGCAAAGACAAAACAAAAAACAAATGTAAAAGATAAAGTTGGATGAACACAACCTGGGTAGGAGCTTTTGGCTTTGATACCAGATGATAGGAGCCTCGGTGGTGAGGTCTCAGATATGATTTCAACCGCTCGACCTTGGTGAGTCCAAACCAATGAAGACTAGTTTTTGGCGGAATTGTGTGAATGAGAACCACAAAAGAGGGTGATTATTCCTCTGATAATCTCGGATTCGTCAAGTTGGAATCCTCACAAGCTTGACTCGTCTCTAGTTCTTGAATCCTCAAAAGAAAAAGAAGGCGGCTAAGTATTCAAACAAAGAGAATTTCATCATTCAAGTGTTTTTTTTTGTCTTTCAAGTCTTAAAAATACAATGGAAGGCTTGAGCTTATATAAGCTCAATAGTACTACGGTAATATGCTTAAAATGGGAAGGAAATATCACAAAATTAAGTGTTCAACGGACAAGTGATGAGGGCTGTTGATTTTAGAGCTGTTGGAGAAGATTTGGTGATCGGCTGGATTTGGAAAGTCTTCAATAGGGAGGATTCGCCTAATCTTGTGCGTTATGGAGCATGGGAAGAATCTCCTGGATGCTTCTGAATGTATTGGAGTGTCTCCTGGTCGCCACACATAAGTTTGCAAGCTCTTAAGGGAAGTGGTTCCCGGACTTTCCTTAAAAAGATTCGGTTTGACACTTCTTCTTGTAAAGCGGGTATCTGGAGGATCCGTCGGGCTTTTGATGCGTTCTTGGTCATTTTGGATCACTGAAAGGTCCAAGAATAATCTCCAAGTGGTCCGGGGTAAAGGAAGCTCCTGATCTGGACTAGGTTGCTCGAAAGTTGACGTTGTCGCGCATAAGGCCTTAGTGTAGAAGGTCCAACTTGTAAAATACATAACTTTCGGCTCCGAGCTTTGATTGGGCTTATTTAATCTCGAATAGTTAGATAATTGAGTCAGGAATCCATAGAAATAAACTCCATATTCTAATTATCTTGGTAGCGTCTGAAGCCCCTTGATAAGTGAGCGTATGTCTTCATGATCCTCTGGGGAAGGTTGTTGGCATGAACTCCTTGCTTGCTGCTCCGGGGCTTGAGTACTGGGTGAGTCACTGAGTTTATACAGCTGAAGAATTTCTAATAAGATTGTCTCCCCTTTGTATTTGACATGTTTCCCAAGGAAGGTCGTCTCTCCTTTATCTTTGGCGAATTTAGCCTGAAACTCGACAACTGAGTCTAAGTCTTGTCTTGCAGTCGATGGTCTTAGGATCCTACCATCGAGGATCTTATTAGCCTTGGTCCATAATCAACTTGATTGCTCCAAACTTGAATTTTTTTCGCCCTTGAATCCTTAACTTGTATTTCCTTTACAAACACTAGGGAGACAACATCAAATGTGCGTTTGGAAGAGGCAAACAATTTCCTAAGAAGATTCAGCATGTTTTTATTGCCTAAAGCATCTAATGGAGTTTTCAATTCCTCCAAGTTTGTATATACCACTTGGAGCCTGTATCAATTCCTCCAAGTTTGTATATACCGCTTGCTCGGCCAAAGTTGGATTTCATAGAGTGGGACTTGCCGCGACTTGTTCCGCACTTGAGGCCTCATTATCATGCTTCCGCCTAGAGGTATTGTCTGCTTCATGAATTGTCCTAGGACTCTCCGTGCCTGCAACTATTTCTCTAGTATCGAGCTTCTCAAGAAGCATACGAAGACTCAATGCCCGGTTTGATGTATTTGTATACAAGTCTTGAAGATTTTTCCAATCCTTTTCTTCATAGTATCCTTTGGCTTCTATAAACTTGACCTCTCTTGATATAACTACACGTCTTGACTTGGGTATGTAGCATTTGTATCCCTTTTGGGTAATTGAGTACCCAATGAACATGCCTTTCATACTCTTAGCATCAAGCTTGTTCCTCGGTCTTTCTTAGTTAAGAACAAAAAAAACGTGCAGAGACGATGACATCACTCCAAAATCTCTTTGGCACATTGGCATGGAACATCATTGATCTAGCAACCTCCATGAGATGTTTCTTCTTCTCAGCTACACCATTTTGTTTATGTGTATAAGGACAAGTCGTTTGATGTAAGATGCCATGCTTGACAAGATTTTGTTTGAATGCATGGCTTGTCTATTCTCCTCCATTGTCGGATCTTAGGATCTTGGATTTTGCACTATATTGAGTCAACATATAATTTTGAGTGTTAGAAAATGCTTCAAGAACTCGATCTTTACTAAGCAACAATGTTAACCATGTGTATTTTGATCATCTATAAATGTAACAAAATACTTATGATGCTCTCTAAATTCACAAGGTGAAGACCGCACATTTGTATGAACAAGATCAAAACAATTCTCGTAAATAGTTGAAGATTTATAAACACCATTTTACAATGTTTCTCAAGAATACAAGCTTCACACTTATCATTCTTAAGAGAAACACTTGGCAATAATAAGTTCAATTCTCTAGAATGTGGATGAAAAAAACAGGCATGCCACAACACATCATTTTCTACATTACTGCTTAAGTTTAAAGCATTAGGTGAACATGATGTCTTGAACTTTACGGATTTCTATCTAAACCGAGACAACAAATATAATGCAGTGTTATTTCTGGTAGAGTAGTATGTTCTCTATTGTGTTCATTATGGTCGTGAACTTGCCTGGTAAATTTATGAGTGAACTTGGAGAATTTTGCATGGATAAATTCTCCTATAAACTGCCTCATTTCACACTCACTAGTTGATTCATGTAATATCATAGTTTTCAGACGTAACATTTGCGACTCCACTAATATGTCAAAGTTATTATGATCATTTAAAGCATCGCTTAACCTTAATACATATTGTTATGCACAAAAATTTTGTTTAAGAATGGTAGTGTCGTGCTTTGATAACAATTTGTGTGACTTAGTTGTCCCATTGAACCTCTCACTTGTGATCTCCAGTTGTACAAGTTGGGTATCCATCATATAGTTGTTATGTCAATAGGCTTTAATCTCATTCTTGTATACGATTTCAACACTTGGTCTCTTAGACGGCCTTCTATGAATGGATCTGCTAAATTATTAGCAGAGTTAATGTGATCAACTTTGATCACACCACTCAAAACCACATGTCTGACGGTTATGTGTTGTCAACGAATGTGACGAGACTTACCTCAATATATAGTAGTATGTGCATGTGTGATAATTGATTGACTATCACAATCTACTCTACTAGCATGAACTTATTCTTACACGTAAGAACATCTTCTTGGATATCAGAAAATTTTGAATTCTATACGAAAAAACGATAACCACTACTATGGTGTGCAACACTCCCCCCCCCCCCCCCCCCCACCATAAACGAGTCAGACTTTTCCCGTTTGGAAGACTCATTTTGAAGCCTTGAGACCAAGTTCGGCAAGGTGAGTTGCTTTTGTTTGTAGTCGTGATACCACTTAAAGTCTATCCAGCTTGGCGGTAAGTTCTCGATGAAGCAATAAAAAACGAAAATCTAATAGATTTTCATCCCCTCTTTTGCAAGCTCGTGTACAATAATTTGAAGCTCATGAACTTGTTCCATGATGGGTTTTGAATCCACCATTTTGAAGTCTAGGAATGTGCGAGTAGCAACTTTACCGGAGCCAGCATTGTATGATTTGTACTTAGCTTCCAAAGCCTCCCAAAGACACTTGGACGTTTTGTACTCTTAGAATACCTTAAAAAGTGATCCTTCCAAACGAGCTTTGATGTACCCATTACACAGGTAATCTCCATGGTCCCGTGCATGGACACTAGCCAAAGTGTATGTGTCGGTATTATCCGAAGAAAGCACATGTCTATCTTTGGTTATATATCGTGCCAATTTCAGTGTTGTCAAAAAGAATACATTGTCTTGCCATTCATTGAAATATGTTCCATCAAATTTTTCAGGCGTGACAATGACATTTGGAACCATGGGTTATTGTATAATCAATGGAAAACTATTCTCGGGTGATGAGTATAAGAAATACAAAGGAAGGCTTGAGCTTATATATGCTCAATACTACAACGGTAATATTCTTAAAATAGGAAGGAAATATCACAAAAATAAGTGTCCAACGGACAAGTGATGAGGGTCGATGATCTTAGAGTTGTTGGAGAAGATTTGGTGATCGGCCGGATATGAAAAGTCTTCAATGGAGAGGATTCGCCTAATGATGTGCGTTCTGGAACATGGGAAGACTCTCTTGGATGCTTCTGATTGTCTTAGAGTGTCTCATGGTTTCCACATATAAATCTGCAAGCTCTTAAGGGAAGTGGATCCCAAACTTTCCTTAAACAGAGTCGGATGAGACCTTCTTATTGTAAGGCAGGTATCTGGAGGATCCGTCGGGCATTTGATGCATTCTTGGTCATTTTGGATCACCGAAAGGCCCAAGAATAACCTCCAAGTGGTCCGGAGTAAAGGACGCTCCTAAGATAGGCTATGCTGCTCGAAAGTTGACGTTGTAATGCATAAGGTCTTAGTGCAGAAGGTTCATCTTGTAAAATACATAACTATCGGGTCTGAGCTTTGATTAGGCTGATTGAACCTCGAGTAGTTAGCTGACTGAGTCAAGAATCCACAGAGATAAACGTCATGTCCTAATTCTCTTGGTAGCATCTGGAGGGCCTTGATAAATGAGCATATATCTTCCTGATCCTCTGGGGAAGGTTGTTGACGTGAACTCCTTGCTTGCTGCTCCGATTCTTGAGTGTTGGGTGAGTCATTGAGTTTAAACAGATGAAGCATGTCTAATAAGTTTGTCTTCCCTTTGTCTTTGACATGTTTCCCAAGGAAGGCCGTTTCCCCTTTATCCTTGGTGTATTTAGCCCGAAACTCGACAATCGACTTTAAGTCTTGTCCTGCAACTGATGGTCTATGGTCTAGAATCCTACCATCGATGATCATATCACCGTGGGTGATGAGGCCATCGATCATAGCCTCCTAATCATCGCAGCCATCCAACGAATTCCAACCATCCGGCACGGACCAGACACCCAAAGCAAGATCAAGGCCATCCGAGACAAGTTCATCGACTCCATAGGCACGCTACTCAACTTGTTCGAGCCCATAGCCGAGACGGACTTAACCCAGCTTAAGCCACCCCAAGAAGACGAGGTTCTTACAGCCCCGATCACGGGAAGCTCTACACCGACAAGAGACGTAACTCCATCCGCGACCTACACTGAAGACTGCACGCATGTGACCCGCAGACTGGCCCAGGTACGTATGTGTTTCACCGTTTCTTTGACAGCAGGTACGATCACGGCTCCACCTCTTTAAGCCCGTGATAGTGTCTAGGTTCGTTCGGTCCAAGAAGCTTGTATAGTTTTCGACATTGTGTCAACATACTTGCCATATTTGGACCATATTTATTGTTTTGATTTTGTTTCCCTTTCTTTTGATCCCGTGTTTATGTTGCGGGATTCTTGTTTCCTTTTTGTTTGATTTTGTCTTTATGTTGCGGATTTTGTTACCGTTGCCCATTGAAGGCCCCCAGCCATCGAACCACTATATAAGGTTCCTTTGTGCCATTTGTTCATTGCACCTTTGAATTAATAAAGATAAATGTTTTCTTGTTAGCACAGCCGCCACTCTTCTCTGAGGATCCGAGACGAGAGACGAGTTCATCCTTGTGAGGATTCCAAGGCTTGAACGAATTCGAGATTATCAAGGGATTCACCACCATCCTTTGTGGTTCTCACTTCACTTCCGCCCAATTTTATATTTTCGAAGGTTCGAATTCACCAAGATCGGACCGGAGAAAAGCCCTCCCTACCGAGGCTCCTATCATCTGGTATCAGAGCCGAAAGGTTCCACGGTAACACTCTGTATCGTTCACCTTTCACCTCTTATATTTGCTTCATTTCATATTTTTTCCGATTAGATTTTTAGAAGTCTTAGGAGTCACCAAACTCTAGTACTGATAAAATCCGGTCATTTGTTTATTTGCTTTCATCTATAAAAAAAACCCATAAAGATCGATTTCACATTCTATTGTTCTTTGTGTTTGATAAACATGGTTTTCGCGGTGTTTTCTCAAATACCAAACTGTCTATTTAATCAATTGCAGTACAGTATGGTGTCAATCCACTGGGAGAGTAACTAGCAATCAAGATATAATCTACTTATTCTAATCTAAACCAAATTCGGTTTTAGTGAGTGGTGATCTATCCTAGGTGATAACGAAATCTTAAAAATGCTAAAAATGAAACAGAGTATTAGAATGTAAAACAGAGCATTAAAAGTAAAGCAATAATGAAACTAATAAGGAAGTGTAACAAGAAATCTCAACCTAAAATAGAGTATTAAAATCACGAAAATTCAATAAAGGAAAAACGGGTTCTCGAGGATTAGGATCAATGATTAGGGTATTCCTAGGGGTTCTAGACTTATCTATCAACCTATTTAGATGACCTCTAAGCAAGGAATCACAAAGTAATCACATTCGCTCTCGTGCAATGGGACCTCTCCTAAAAGACAACCTGACTTGACTCTCGCCCAACGATTGGAAATTCAAGAGGCCTTAAGTATGGACCTTACAAAGCCTAATAACACCCTAGACAATCAATCTCTTGAGCTAGGAAGATGCTATCTTAATTTAAGCATGTTCAAGTGATTCCCCAAACGCCTCTCGGGGGGGATTCACCAAGAGATCGAATTTCAATTGATCAGAAAGAAACAAGCATTAAGAACACTTAAACTAAAGAGATCTAAGACCTTATTTAAACATAGACAAATCTAGAAATCCCTAAGTTTTCCCCTAATCTCACCATTTCCTCAAGAACCCTAGACTAACTTACTCAGAATTCATGAAATAAAATAAAGACTTAAAATCGAAACCTAATTGCATAAAACTTAAAGCTAAAAAATCGTAAATGCCTTAGTAAAGTAAGAGACTCGAAAATTGCTAGAAAATATTATATATTGAAAGTAGAAATTCTAGTACAATTTATAGATCAAAAGATCTTAAAGAAAAAGGAAAAATACTTAAAGAGAAAAAGGGAAAAATTCCCTTGAAAGAAAAATGGGAATTTCCTTTTAAAAGTTAAAAGGAAATTTCCCTAAGAAAGAAAAATAGAAAAGAACTAAAAGATAATTGGGCTTGCACAAAGGGGCTTTTGATGGGCCTTTTTCGCAGAGAAGCCCAAGGATTCAATCTTCGTCTAAAGTCTCGGTTCTGGTCCGTAAAGGCACTCGACCAAGTGATGGTCGAGTGTCATGCTCGAGTGCCGGAGACTCGAGTGACAAATCTTCTAGTTTGCATCTTGAACTTCAACCTTAGACTAGTCGATTCCTCATTGGTCTTCTTGTACTCCGAAATACTTCGTGATAAGCTCCAAAAAGTACCTAAAAGTCCCTTTTATGCAATGTATGCAATGCCCGATACTAATAATGCAAATTATGCTAAAAGGAACCTAAAACAACGATAATAATGCAAGTATGAATGCAAAACATGCTAAATAATGGTCCAAAAATGTGGTAAAATGCAGACACATCAACTCCCCCAAACTTAGTCTTTGCTTGCCCTCAAGCAAATGTGCATCGAGCTAAGAAGGAAGAGAAGTTGCTAACAATGGGAACATCTTACTTAAACAAATGACCTGCCAAATCGAAAAAACTGTAACCCACAAGTGAAACCTCATTCTTTTGTAAGAACCACAATTTACTTTCATCAAGGCTTAGCATCAAGACCGATTATTCCCTAACACTTAGTTGGTCTCTTAAGAAATTCTGATTCGAAACCTATTTCTTTCAAGTGCAGTCCGCAAAAGGGGCTATTAATCAAAGACTTTGGGATTCAACTTCCTCAAATTCAGCTAGTCACTAATGGTTTGAGCATTTTCGACCACTTCTCAACTCTTTACTCGTTTTTATTGGCTTTAGCTTATCAATGAAGCACGAAAAAGTACGGGTTTACGCACAGTCCCGGTTCACCTTAGGCATCGATGTATTAGCTTTATCAATGAGACGCGAAAAAGTATGGGTTTACGCACAGTCCCGGTTCATTTTAGGCGATATCGAAATGGTTTTATTGATGAACACAAGAAGGTACGGGTTTACGCACAATCCCCGTTCATCTTAGACCATATATTTTGAGCCGAGTTTTGAGAAGGATGATTCTATATTCACCTCATGCTTTTCTTTTTACTTAGCTAGCTGAACCTAAGGAAGGATCTTATGCAATGTATCTCAAGCCCCTAATTTGGAAAATAAAATTCGATTATGAGGTAACAAATCAGGTTCTTTTCGAGACACAACCTAAGTATTGGTTTCAAAGGTTAATGATCTACCTATCAGTGTTCAAGAGGGAAAAACGCAAGTCTAAGAGTTCACTATGGTTACTAGCCAATCAACCTAGCAAGTCTACCTATCTAGCAAGATGATTCCCGAAACTCTAGACTCAATCCTATATGAATGCAATGCAACTACATGAACACTCTGTTTTTGACTTATGCATTTTCGATTTTTTTTTTTGGTTTTTCTATGCCTTAGATGTGATGCAATATGATCAAATGCAAGAAAAAACTAAGAACCACAGAAAACAAAGTCAAATATCCTCTAGAACCCTCCCCCAAACTTAAATCACACAGTCCCTTGTGTGTATAAAAGTCCGAAAGAGGATCCTAGACCAGCAAGTCAAGTGAAAAATATGCAAAAGCAAGTTAAGTAAAAGAAATGTAAAAGCAAGTCAATTGAAAAATATGCAATGGTATTTATAATGAAAGGAAGGGGTTTTGGTACCTCTTAATGATTCCAGTAATCGGATGCCACATTTCGCATGAGCTCCATGTAGTAGTCATTATGCCTTTGACGCTCGAGCTCAGCTTGCTCGAGCGTGTCCGTCGAGTGTTCGGAGTGCTCGACTGATTGGTGCTCGAGCGGTTGGCTCGAGCTTGCTCCTGCTGCATCAAATGGTCTTCTGTATGAGAAGGCTGCTGGGTTAGCTGAGGAACGTCTAGCTGGTGCTGGTTGGTGTTGCCTTTCACGATCTGTGGATATGGAGGCTCTTCTTGGGCGAATTGTTGGTGGTGGTGGTGGTCCGCTGTTCCTTTCTAGAGCTGCAACTCTTCTACTTAGATCATCATTTTCCTGCCTTCTAGCTTCGTCGCTAGCAGTCAGCTTCTTCACCTTTTTCATCAACCATTTGTTCATTTTCTGCAACAAGCCTATGTGCTTGTGTGCTTCTCGGATTGGTTCTCCTTGACGAGGTGGCATCGTGTATTCTTCAAAACAATATGCCTCGGGATCCACCTCATCGCTGTTTGTTGGTGATGAACTCTGCTGAGGTTCATTGGGATCGTACAAGGCTTCTAGAGGTGGTTTGAAATCCGTGTTTCGCCCCATTCTTATTGTCGTGTACTCCCTGTTTGGCAAGAGCAGAAAAGCGTTTGGTATAAGTAAATGATGGAAAAAGTAAAGGAGCTTACCTCGAACTTCCATTGTGGCCAAGAATTGACTCCTCCTTAAATGATCGATGTTCATGAACCGAGGGTCAGCCCATTGTGTCTCATCGATTGGCACATTGCACCTTTCCAGAATGCATGTGATAAGTCCGCCAATTGTGATCTTTCCATCACGTCCTCCAGTTTTGTTATCCCTTGCCCAATCTCGGTATGTGACTAATTGGTTGGCAAACTGGATGGTTAATCCAGCATTGTTTCGATCTCCAATAATCGGGGATCCGTCACTCTTTTGACCAACAATGTCTTTAAGAGCAGTCACCAACATCTCCATTTCTCCTAGGTTAATGGTTCCAGTAGTAAAACGTGAGAAAAATGTATTTGCTAGGATTGTTCGAAAATACCTCAATGCCGGGTTTTGGATCAGTGATGCCTTAGATCGGGAGGATGAGAATCTGCTCCTTGTTGATGCAATCGACCTCCACACATCATCCAACTCAGCTCTATCAAAATCGGGTCCATAATTTTCGGACTCGGCCTTTGGGAACTCGAAGAGGTCCCTAAGTGCTTTGAATGTCATTCGATAGTCCCTTCCTCTTATTGCAAAGAAGATGTAACCGCCACCTTGCTTTTCTTGGAGACTCTCGTTTTCAGCATCGTATAGAATGATTTGAACCGTTGCCAAAAACTGAAGAGTCTCTTCTTTGTAAGCTCTTTGCGGATATTGCACAAATGTGGACAGCCCACAATTTTGCAACATGAGATCCACATCTCTTGTTATCCCCATTGCGGTTAGCGCTTCCTTGCATGGATAGCGGGTACCTAAAAAATCCATCCTCCGCAGATCGCTTAGTGCTCTTGCCGAGTTATGCCTCTCCTTCATCTCCTTCTCTCTTTTTCCGGCAAGAATTATCTCTCTTGCTTCTGCCGCCTCTCTTTCACCATATCCATCTTCACGGAGTGTTTCAGCAGCAAGGTCTGGGTCCAATTCGTCTTCATCCATGTATTCTCCTCTTTCTTCCGACTCATTCTCAGACTGCACTTCCATCCTCCTCTTCTCTTTTCTGCCGGGTCTGCTTGCGACCATGGAAGACTCTCCTTGTAAAGGATTGCTTCTGGATCGAGCATTATTTTTGGCCCTGAGGCGGAGGAGGTTGGCTTTGTTGGATTTTCCGTCTGTCATGGTGAAAGTAGGTCGGAGGAAGAGTAAGTTTTCGGACACTCGAACAAGACACTCGAGCAGGGGTGATCGAGTGTAGTGGATGAACAAAAAGAGGGACGATTTGCTTCTGTAAAAGAGAGAACAACTAGAGAGAAATCTTAGAGAGAGAATGTATTTCGTGTGAATGGAAGGAGAGAGGCTCCTCCTCCTTTTATAGAGGAGAAAAACAAGGGGGAGCCTTTTCAAATTCAAAATTTGAACTTGGATTAAATCAAATCTTTTTGAATTAAATGGAAAAGATATTGCATTAAAGAAAGATTTAACCCATTTTTCGGAGTAAATGTCTCCCCTTTCTCAGCTTTTGGCAGTTATAGGCTTGGAGGTATGTGAATAGGCATGAAGGCGGGACGCTCGAGCCTGACACTCGAGCAGGTTTGGTCGAGTGTCAGTCTGCCAAAAGCTGGCTGATGCTCGAGTGGGACACTCGACCAGGCGTGGTCGAGTGTTGTCCCATCTTGTCGGTTTTGACCCTACTTATCCCATGTGGGCCCTATTTTCCTGCAAAAGAGACCCAAAAAACCTTCCAAGTGCATGTAAGTCGAAATAGATGTATGAAAAAATGATAAAATAGCAAATTTGTAAGTAAATATGCGAAAAGAAAGAAATTGAATGTATATACAGAGGATACCTTTGGGATTGCCTCCCAACTGCGCTTGTTTATAGTCTCAAGCTCGACTTTCCTCCTTTTTATTGGAGAGGAGGTGGTTCATCGAGCAGAACCGAAGTTCCCTCGGGAATCTTGCTTTTTGCCAAGTAAGGCTTTATTCTATGACCGTTTACAGTGAATCCTTCTCCATTGCTATTGGCTAAAGTGACTGCTCCATAAGGTAAAACTTGTAATACTTTGAACGGACCAGACCACTTCGATCGTAGCTTTCCTGGAAATAGCTTGAGTCTTGAGTTAAAGAGTAGCACTTGATCACCAACTTTGATTGTTTTCTGCTGGATCTTTTTGTCATGAGCTGCTTTTGTTCGATCCTTGTATGCTTTTGAGCTGTCATATGCTTCGAGTCTGATTTTTTCGAGTTCATGTAAGTCCATCTGCCTTTTCTCTTGCGCTGTCTTGATATCGAAATTCAAGAGTTTGGTTGCCCAAATCGATTTGTACTCTATCTCAACTGGTAAATGGCAGGATTTTCCATAGAGTAATTGAAAAGGTGTGCGGCCAATAGGTGTTTTGAAAGCAGTCCTATAGGCCCAAAGAGTATCATCCAATTTGGCGGCCCAATCACGTTTGGACAGCCCAACTATCTTCATCAAAATCGATTTAATTTGTCTATTAGAGACTTCAACTTGTCCGCTGGTTTGAGGATGATAAGGAGTTGCCACTTTGTGTTTAACCCCATGTTTCTTAAGCAAATTTTCGAAAACCTTGTTGACAAAATGGGATCCTCCATCGCTAATCACAACTCTTGGCACACCAAATCTGGGAAATATAATGTGTTTGAAAAGTTTAAGTACCACCTTTGCATCGTTTGTAGGAGCTGCAATAGCTTCTACCCATTTAGAGACATAATCCACAGCAACCAAAATGTAACTGTTTCCTAAAGAAGGAGGCTTAAATGGTCCCATGAAATCGATTCCCCAACAGTCAAACACTTCTATCTCCAAGATCGGATTCTGCGGCATCTCATTCCTCTTGCTTATACTGCCCATTCTTTGGCAGCAATCACATCTGGATATGAACTCTTGGCAGTCTTTAAAAATCGATGGCCACCATAACCCGGATTGAAGGATTTTCTGTGCTGTTTTGAATGCAGCAAAGTGTCCTCCATAAGTAGATCCATGACAATGTTCCAAAATTCCATTGACTTCCTCTTCTGATACACATCTTCTGAATAGTCCATCAGATCCTTGCTTGTATAGATAAGGCTCATCCCAAAAATACTGCCTTACATCCCTAAAAAATTTCTTCCTTTGATGATAATTCAAGGTTTTAGGCAGCTCTTCTCTGACCAAATAGTTTACCAAATCGGCATACCATGGTAAACATGTTCCCATAAACTTCGATCCGATCGAAAAATGCCTTCTTTGTATGTGGGTTTGACACTCGAGCAGGTGGTGCTCGAGTGTCATGGTCGAGTGTTCGGTGGAAAAACTCAACAGCTGCTCTTCAGGCATAGAATCATTCATTGGAAGGGTTTCTTCAACCTGTATTCTCGATAAGTGATCAGCAACACCGTTTTCAACCCCTGGTTTATCGACTATCTCCATGTCGAATTCTTGTAGCAACAAAATCCATCTAAGCAGTCTAGGCTTAGCATCCTTCTTTTTCATCAAGTATCTTAGAGCTGCATGATCAGTATGTACAATAACTTTTGATCCAACCAGATAGGACCGGAATTTTTCAAAGGCGAACACAACTGCAAGCAATTCCTTCTCCGTGGTTGCGTATTTCACCTGGGCTTCGTCTAGTGTTCTACTAGCATAGTAGATCACATTCAGTTTCTTGTCTATCTTCTGTCCCAGAACTGCTCCAACAGCATAGTCACTAGAATCACACATTATCTCAAAAGGGAGATTCCAATCGGGTGCTTGAACTATTGGTGCTGTTATCAAGGCGTCTTTGAGTTCGAGAAAAGCCTTGAGGCATTCCTCGTCAAAGACGAAATCCGCCTCTTTACAAAGGAGACGAGTCAAAGGTCTAGCAGTTTTCGAAAAGTCTTTGATGAACCGCCTATAGAATCCTGCATGTCCCAAGAAACTCCTAATGTCCTTGACATTTTTCGGTGGTTGTAACTGAACCATAACCTCTATCTTGGCTTTGTCGACTTCAATGCCCCTTTCAGAAATCTTATGACCTAAAACGATCCCTTCTTTCACCATAAAGTGGCATTTCTCCCAATTAAGCACTAAATTCGTCTCAACGCACCTAGATAGAACCCTGCACAAGTTTGACAAACAAGAGGAGAAGGAAGAACCATAGACAGAGAAATCGTCCATGAACACTTCGACCATCTCCTCAATCAGATCCGAAAATATAGAAGTCATGCAACGTTGAAAAGTAGCAGGTGCATTACAAAGACCAAATGGCATTCTCCTATATGCAAATGTACCATAAGGGCAAGTAAAGGTTGTTTTTTCCTGATCATTTGGATGTATAGGGATTTGGAAAAATCCACTATATCCATCAAGGAAACAATAATATGAATGATTAGCCAACCTTTCAAGCATTTGGTCTATGAATGGCAAAGGATAATGATCTTTTCTAGATGCAGAATGCAATTTCCTAAAATCAATGCACATTCTA
The DNA here is from genome assembly GCA_023374145.1 of Lepidium sativum. Taxonomy (NCBI): domain Eukaryota; kingdom Viridiplantae; phylum Streptophyta; class Magnoliopsida; order Brassicales; family Brassicaceae; genus Lepidium; species Lepidium sativum. Next base: position 21,238 of record JAKUCM010004645.1, on the reverse strand, counting down.
TGTCCTGTAATGGTTCTAGTTGAAATCAAGTCATCATTTTCGTTTCTAATGACAGTGACCCCTCCCTTTTTAGGCACACAATGCACAGGAGACACCCATTTACTATCAGAAATAGGATAGATTATATCAGCATCTAACAGTTTTAAAATTTCTTTCTTAACGACCTCCTTTAAATTCGGATTCAGTCTCCTTTGAGGTTCCCTGCTAGAATAAGATTCATTTTCAAGGTGAATTCTGTGTGTGCATAAATCGGGAGAGATCCCTCTAATGTCAGACAGTGAGTATCCTAAGGCTTTTCTAAACCGTCTTAATTCAGAAAGCAACATGTTTAACTCATCATCACTCAATGCATTATTTACTATTACTGGATAAGTAGAGTTAGATCCAAGAAATGCGTACCTGAGCCCGGAGGGGAGTGGTTTGAGTTCCACTTTCGGCGATTTGAGCTCTGACCAGTCATCATCGAGCGGACACTCGACCTTAGTGTGGTCGAGTGTTATGGTCGAGTGTTGATTTCCAGAGGCTAAATCGGAATGCTCGAGCTTGGTGTGCTCGAGTGTTGAGGTCGAGTGTAAAGTTTCGAACTGTTTTTCACCTTTCAGTGATTTGCAAGAGTCCAACAGGCTTTTGTAGACCTCAGTTTCTTCGTATATGTATCCATCACAACCGTCTTTTATCAAAGCAGTACCAAGGTTGTCTTTCTCCATCAATTCTCCAAACAGGTCCTTTGAAAGATCATCTATTTCTTGCACCACGAACAGTTGACCCTCAATGGTCGGTTTTTCATTATGTCACTAATGCTGAAAGTCATCTTGAAATCTTTCCCAAGGTTGAGTTCGATTTCTCCTTTTGGCACATTGATCACAGCTCCTGCAGTGGCTTAAAAGGGCCTTCCAAACAGCAAAGGGTCCTTTGGTTCTTCTCCCATATCTAGAACAACGAAATCCGTGGGGATTTCTACTCCTCCAACCCGAACTGGTAAATCTTCTAGAATTCCATGTGGAATCCTAACCGATCTGTCAGCTAGTACCAAAGATATCTTACAAGACTTGTATCTATCGAACCCTAATCGTTTGGCGACTGTTAGAGGCATTAGGCTGATCGATGCCCCTAAATCACACAAGCAACTCCTGAATGTGAGAGGTCCAAGCGAACATGGAATTGTGAATGTTCCTGGATCATCGAGCTTCTTAGGCACAACCTTTCTTTGTATAATAGCACTGACCTCGTGAGTTAACACAACCATCCCTTCAACTTCTTGTGTTCTGTCCTTGACTGCTTCTTTCAAAAACTTCTGGTAAGGGGGCATTAGCATAAAGGCGTCTAGAATCGGTATTTTCACTTCAACGTCCCTCATCTGCTTTTCAAAGAGAGCTTTGTACTTGTCTGCAACATCCTTTTTGAATCTCTGCGGAAAAGGAAGCTGTGGTTTGAAAGGAGGTGGAGTAAACATCTTTGGGTCTTTTTGTATATCGGTTGTGTTTCTAGACTGATCTTCGGACACTCGAGCAGGTGGTGCTCGAGTGTGTTGGTCGAGTGTCACGGATTTTGGCTTTTTCGTGCTGATTTCTGTCTGTTCTTCGACCAAATCATCCTCCCCTTCGAGAAGGACACTGTCCTCAGTGTTCTCTGTTGGTTCAGCACGAATTAGCAATTCACGGCCACTACGGAGTGTAATGGCGTTGGCGTGATACTCCTTAGGATTTTGAACAGCTTTTCCAGGTAGCTGTCCGGTTTGTTTGTTGGTTGATGAAGATCCTTGTTGATTCTCTACATATTTGAGACGAGCATTGAGAGTCTCAAATTTGCAGTTGAGTTCATTATGTGAAGCATCGATCTTAGCATGTACTTCAGCAAATTTCCGTGTTAATTTGGAAGCGCTGGCTGTTTGTCCCTTTAGTATCTGCTGCAAGATGTCCATCACTTCAGGTGTTTGTTGTGGTGGTTGGGTGTTGTATCCAGTAGGTGGTTGGTGGTGTGTTTGCTGGTACTGTTGTTTGGGTATGAATGGTTTTGATTGTGGTTGCGGATGTGGTTTGGGTGGGTACACCTGGTCGTTTGGATTTGCTACATTTGTGTTTCTGTAGGATAGGTTGGGGTTAGGTTTATAGCTGTTGAATTGTCTGAAATTGTTGCTTTGGTTCTGTACGAAATTGACCTCTTCAACCTCGTCATCCTCTTCTTCAACCCGTTCTGTTTCGCTGACATGGTGTACTTGCTTATGGTGAGCTGAAAGTAGCTTATCTAGTTTGTCTTGTATGGCTTTGAGCTCCTTTCTACTAACCATATCTGAATCCGTTACGCCTCTAGGAGTTCGATCATAGTCTTCACTGTATTGGCCGTCTGCTTGGGCTAAATTCTCCACTAATTCCCATCCATCATCGACATCCTTATTCAGAAAATTCCCATTGCTGGCTGTGTCTAGCAACATGCGTATCTTTGGGATCATGCCTCTGTAGAGAGTACTGAGAAGGGACTCAGTAGTGAAACCGTGATGAGGACATTGCGATTGGTACATCTTGAATCGTTCCCAAGCCTCAGAGAATGTTTCTGAATGGTTTTGCTTAAAACCAGAGATGGAATTGCGAAGTTTCGCAGTTCTGGAATTTGAAAAGAATTTGCCTAGAAATGCTTCTTTGCAGGCGTCCCATGATGTGATAGATCCCTGTGGCAAGTGTTTTTCCCATAGATGTGCTTTGTCTCCAAGAGAGAAAGGAAACAATCGCAATTTCAGAGCATCCTCACTAACCCCATTTATTTTTGTCAGACTGGTTAGTCTTTCAAATTCATCAAGATGATCTAGTGGGTCCTCAGAAGGTAAACCATGAAATTTACTGTTCTGAACCATGGAGATCATTCCACTCTTAATCTCAAAGTTGTTGTTGGTGATGGCTGGTGGAACAATTCCATGGCGTTGAGTGTGGATACTGGGAGCATCACCGGCACCAATGTGTCTAACTCTCCTAGGACGAGTTCCTAGTTCAGTGGCTTGTACTTGTTCTTCCATGTTAACCTGATCCGTGTATTCTTCGTTCAATCTGTTCCGTTGTTCTCGCAAGTATTCACGAGGCAAACGGTCTATTCTGTCAGAGTATGGAATGAGGTCTTGACTTCCACGGGATCTGGTATTCATGCAAGTGATTTGTGTTGTCGGAAATGACACTCGAGCAGGTGGTTCTCGAGTGTAGTGATCGAGTGTTTCTTGGTTCTGCTAGAGCTTTCTGGAAACAGGAGAAAAATCAACGTGCTCGAGTTGTGTTGGTCGAGCTTGTTGATCGAGTGTACCTGAAAGCAAAGAAAAAACCAGAAACGTTTTTAGAATAATAGGATAATAAAACTTAGTCTCAGAAAAGTGATTTTCCTAATTGTAGCAAACTAATCCCAGTTGGCAACGGCGCCAATTTGATAAACATGGTTTTCGCGGTGTTTTCTCAAATACCAAACTGTCTATTTAATCAATTGCAGTACAGTATGGTGTCAATCCACTGGGAGAGTAACTAGCAATCAAGATATAATCTACTTATTCTAATCTAAGCCAAATTCGGTTTTAGTGAGTGGTGATCTATCCTAGGTGATAACGAAATCTTAAAAATGCTAAAAATGAAACAGAGTATTAGAATGTAAAACAGAGCATTAAAAGTAAAGCAATAATGAAACTAATAAGGAAGTGTAACAAGAAATCTCAACCTAAAATAGAGTATTAAAATCACGAAAATTCAATAAAGGAAAAACGGGTTCTCGAGGATTAGGATCAATGATTAGGGTATTCCTAGGGGTTCTAGACTTATCTATCAACCTATTTAGATGACCTCTAAGCAAGGAATCACAAAGTAATCACATTCGCTCTCGCGCAATGGGACCTCTCCTAAAAGACAACCTGACTTGACTCTCGCCCAATGATTGGAAATTCAAGAGGCCTTAAGTATGGACCTTACAAAGCCTAATAACACCCTAGACAATCAATCTCTTGAGCTAGGAAGATGCTATCTTAATTTAAGCATGTTCAAGTGATTCCCCAAACGCCTCTCGGGGGGGATTCACCAAGAGATCGAATTACAATTGATCAGAAAGAAACAAGCATTAAGAACACTTAAACTAAAGAGATCTAAGACCTTATTTAAACATAGACAAATCTAGAAATCCCTAAGTTTTCCCCTAATCTCACCCTTTCCTCAAGAACCCTAGACTAACTTACTCAGAATTCATGAAATAAAATAAAGACTTAAAATCGAAACCTAATTGCATAAAACTTAAAGCTAAAAAATCGTAAATGCCTTAGTAAAGTAAGAGACTCGAAAATTGCTAGAAAATATTGTATATTGAAAGTAGAAATTCTAGTACAATTTATAGATCAAAAGATCTTAAAGAAAAAGGAAAAATACTTAAAGAGAAAAAGGGAAAAATTCCCTTGAAAGAAAAATGGGAATTTCCTTTTAAAAGTTAAAAGGAAATTTCCCTAAGAAAGAAAAATAGAAAAGAACTAAAAGATAATTGGGCTTGCACAAAGGGGCTTTTGATGGGTCTTTTTCGCAGAGAAGCCCAAGGATTCAATCTTCGTCTAAAGTCTCGGTTCTGGTCCGTAAAGGCACTCGACCAAGTGATGGTCGAGTGTCATGCTCGAGTGCCGGAGACTCGAGTGACAAATCTTCTAGTTTGCATCTTGAACTTGAACCTTAGACTAGTCGATTCCTCATTGGTCTTCTTGTACTCCGAAATACTTCGTGATAAGCTCCAAAAAGTACCTAAAAGTCCCTTTTATGCAATGTATGCAATGCCCGATACTAATAATGCAAATTATGCTAAAAGGAACCTAAAACAACGATAATAATGCAAGTATGAATGCAAAACATGCTAAATAATGGTCCTAAAATGTGGTAAAATGCAGACACATCAGTGTTCATCTTGTTCTTCGTGTTCTTGAAATAAAAATAAAGATAAAATATAAAAACGTTGTTTTGATTCTCAATTTTGAAGTTATTTTCACATTCATATTGTTTGTTTTTAATTTGGAGATTTTCAATTTGAATTGTTTCCTTATTTAAAACTAGCCGTTTGAATTTAAGTTTTAATTCATTTTATTTTGTTCTTCCTTACCACTCCACCTCTTTTGAATTTATTTATTCAGCACTTAGTAACTTTTCTCGTTTGATTTTGAGTTCACAAGTTGATACAATGTCGGGAAATATAAGTGGCAACCCAGCTGAGGAAATTCCAGCCAGCCAACTTACCGGACTCACGGATGCTTTAATCAACATCCAAACACAAATTGTACGGATGAGTGAGTGAATGGCACGACTGGAACAGCCACCACGACCACCACTACCACCTACAGTACCACCAGACCAATTCCACGCGAACCAAACAATTGAGCAACCGTTGAGACGAACAACGAACCAACAGAACAAATACACGGAAGAGGATGGAGGCGTGCAGACTGAATATGACTCGGACAAACAGCCCTTACCACGTACAATCAGACTCAGCCGTCGAGCAAACCGCCAACAAACCAAACCATATGCAGGAGGCATACCGCGGCAGACCGAACACAATCGAGGCATTCTATATAACTGAGACCCGTATGACCGAGACTATGGCGACACACATATACGTGATAACGAAGGGCCAGCTCGGCATGCTGATCCCAAGATCACCGCCCCGACCTTTGCCGGACGCGTCAATCCAGAAGCATACTTGGACTGGGAGAGACGGTTAGATAATATCTTCGATTGTTACGAATATCCTAACCACAAGAAAATTTCATTTGCAGCGGCACAGCTAACCGAAGGAGATCTTACTTGGTGGGATCAAGAGGTAGCAGACCGTAGACGCTACCAGACCGATCGGATCGATAGTTGGAACGAGATGAAACATCTCATAAGGCGACAGTACGTTCCATCCTACTATCACTGGGAACTGTATAAGCAATTCCGGAAGCTAAACCAAGGAACCGAGAGCGTAGAAGATTACTTTGACGAGTTCGAGCTCCTGAAGAACCGGCATGAAGTAGAAGACTCGGAAGAAGCCTTAATGGTTCAATTCATCGATGGACTCCACGAGTGGATTGCCGCCAAGGTGGAAAGGCACTCGTACCACGACTTGCATGAAATATTGCATCTCGCCATCCAAGCCGAGCACCACATCAAACGGAAGACATCCGTTTGAACTAAGCCAACTTGGACCGCACCAAAGGCCGCAGTACCCGCACCCAAGAAAATTGAGATTGAATCCCGATTCAAGAAACCGGCAATTGAACCAACCAAGATAAAGGAGTTGCCAGCCACTTCTAACCCGTCACGAACACGTGACATTACTTGTTTCAGGTGCTAAGGCCGCGGGCATATGTCATGATTATCACACCCGAAGGTGGTTATGAGTCACAAGACGAGCATGAGGAGGAACCGGCTGACCCAACTCCTGAAATTGAATATCCTGACATGGGAGAGTCCCTCATGATACGCCGAGTCCTTAGCACCAATGTGGACAACGAGGAGTTGATGCAACGGGAAAACATCTTCCACACCCGTTGTACTATCAATACCAAGGTATGTAACTTGATCATTGATGGTGGTTCTTGTACTAACGTGGCAAGTAGGTACATGGTCGACAAGTTGAAGCTTCCACGCATCAAGCACCCACAACCGTACAAGCTGTGATGGTTGAATGACAAGTCAGAAGTAAGTGTGGACGAGCAAGTCACCATCCCATTCAGTGTTGGCCGATACCACGATCAAGTGGTCTGCGACGTGGTCCCGATGCAAGCAAGCCACCTCCTTTTGGGACGTCCATGGCAATTCCACCGTGAAGTGCAACACGACGGACGGACCAACTTATACACTCTCGTGCACGAGAAGAAAAAGTATACGCTGGCCCCGCTCACACCGACCCAAGTTCGTGAACTTCAGGTGAAACAATCCAAGGAAACCACGGTAAAACGTTCCAATTTCTATGTTTCATCCTGCACGGTCTCTAAGACCATTAACGACCTTGGACAAGTGCTGCTCATGGTCTTTAAGGATTGTTTAGTTGCAGGAACAAACGAGGTAAAGTTACCGGTCAAAGTCTCTCAACTTTTGAACCAGTTTGAAGATGTTTTTCCAGAGGACATCCCACCTGGACTACCACCCATCTGAGGGATAGAGCATCAAATCGATTTAGTCCCTGGAGCACCCTTACCCAACTGTCCTGCTTACCGTATGAACCTGGAAGAGTCCTGAGAGCTAGAGAAACAAGTCTGAGACTTGATGGACAAGGGTTACGTCCGAGAATCCCTAAGTCCTTGCGCTGTACCGGTACTATTGGTGCCCAAGAAGGACGGATCATGGAGAATGTGTGTGGACTGCCGATCTATCAACAACATCATTGTTAAGTACCGACATCCGATTCCACGTTTGGATGATATGCTAGATGATCTTAGTGGCGCATCCATCTTTTCTAAGATAGATCTTAAAAGCGAATATCATCAAGTGAGGATGAAAGAAGGCGATGAATGGAAAACAGCCTTCAAGACCAAGCAAGGCCTTTACGAATGGCTTGTCATGCCATTTGGTCTTACCAACGTGCCTAGTACCTTCATGCGGCTCATGAACCAGGTTTTGCGTTCCTTTATCTCTAAGTTTGTTGTTGTATACTTTGATGACACTCTTATTTATAGCAAAACCCTATCCGAACATGTGTTGCATCTTGAGATGGTATTGGACACTCTCCGCAAGGAAGGCTTGTTTGCCAATCTCAAGAAGTGTACATTTTGCACTAATGAGGTAGTGTTTTTAGGCTTTGTTGTGAGCTTTACAGGTTTACGAGTTGATCAAGACAAGATCAAGGCCATTCAAGAGTGGCCAACGCCTGGTACCATCGGACATGTCTGTAGCTTTCACGGATTGGCAAGTTTTTATAAGAGATTTGTCCGCGACTTTAGCACCGTGGCTGCACCCCTCACAGCAGTCATCAAGAAGGATGTAGCCTTCCATTGGGGATCTACACAAAAAACCGCCTTTCAGGAGCTCAAGAATCGCTTAACACAAGCTTCGGTATTGACTTTACCCAACTTTGATCTAACTTTTGAAGTTGAGTGTGATGCATCAGGAGTAGGTATTGACGCTATGCTAACCCAAGGGAAGAGGCCTGTGGCATTCTTTAGCGAGAAACTTAATGGAGCCACACTCAATTACCCAACCTACGACAAGGAGCTTTACGCGCTGGTTCGCTCCTTGGAGACTTGGCAGCACTACCTTTTGGCCAAGGAATTTGTGATTCACACGGATCATGAGACGCTGAAACATCTAAAGGGCCAAACCAATCTCAAGAAGAGACATGCTCGCTGGCTCGAGTTTATAGAGACCTTCCCATACATCATCAAGTACAAGAAGGGCAAGGAGAACATAGTAGCAAATGCACTCTCAAGGAGACACGCCCTCATCTCGACAATGGAAGATAAGGTATTAGGATTTGAGTCAATTAAGTCTCAATATGGTGAAGATGCAGATTTCAAGGATATCCACAAAGGTTGCGGCCAAGGAGTCTATGGAGACTTCTATACTCACGACGAGGATCACTACGAGAAATGCTAGTGACGGAAGCTCATGGAGGACGACTTATAGGGCACTTTGCCGTGAAGAAGACCTTAAGCATGCTCAAGGAACACTTCTTTTGGCCGCACATGAAACGCGATGTCATCAAACATTGCAAGCGTTGCATAGCATGTCTCACGGCTAAATCCATGTCACATCCTCATGTATTATACATGCCATTACCTATCTCTAACGCCCATTGGGTAGATTTGTCTATGGATTTTATTGTAGGCTTACCCAAGTATCAAAAGAAGGATACAATCTTGGTTGTGGTAGATAGATTTTCCAAGATGGCACATTTCACGCCATGTGAAAAGGGCCATGACGCGACTCAAATCGTGACCCTCTTCATACGAGACATTGTACGTCTACATGGCCTGCCCCGTACCATTGTATCCGACAAACTCGGAACCAACTTGCTATACTCCACGTCTAAAGTTCCTCGGTCATTTTTGGTGCACATTATGGAGAAAACTCGGAACCAACTTGCTATACTCCACATCATGCCATCCCCAGACGGACAGACAAACCGAAGTTTTCAACCGGACCGTATCAGCCCTGATTAGAGCAGCTGTTAGCACCAACATGAGGAGCTGGCCCGAAGCATTACCATATATAGAATTTGCTTATAACCGTGTTGTTCATTCCACAACTAACCGTTCACCTTTTGAAGTTGTGTATGGTTTTCAGCCTTTGTCTCCTTTAGATCTCAAGCCGCAGGCCCCACCGGAGATAATCAACCCAGACGGCGATGCCAAAGCTGAGTATGTCTGCAAGTTGTATGAAGACGTCAATGCCACCATCGAGAAGCAAACGGCCAAGTACAAAGCACACTCGGACAAAGGACGTAGAGAAGTCATCTTTCAGCCCGGAGATTGGGTTTGGATGCACCTAAGGACTGAAAGGTTTCCTAAGGAACGGAAACTGAACAAGAAGCTGGCACCACAAGGAAATGGACCGTTCAAAGTACTTGAACGCATCAACAACAATGCCTACCGCCTTGACCTACCTGACCATATTAAGGTACATCCTGTGTTCAATGTTTCAGACTTTACGCTTTATGATGCAGGAAAAACCGATCCGATACCGGATTGCTCTCAAGGGGGAGGGAATGATGAGGCCATCGACCATAGCCTTCTGATCATCGCAGCCATCCAGCGCATTCCAACCATCCGGCACGGACCAGACACCCGAAGCAAGATCAAGGCCATCCGAGACAAGTTCATCGACTCCATCGGCACGCTACTCAACCTGATCGAGCCCATATCCGAGATGGACTTAACCCAGCTTAAGCTGCTCCAAGAAGACGAGGTTCTTACAGCCCCGATCACGGGAAGCTCTACACCGACAAGAGACGTAACTCCATCCGCAACCTACACCGAAGACCGCACGCATGTGACCCGCGGACTGGCCATGGTACGTATGTGTTTTACCGTTTCTATGACAGCAGGTACGATCACGGCTCCACCTCCTTAAGTCTGTGATAGTGTCTAGGTTCATTCGGTCCAAGAAGCTTGTATAGTTTTCGACATTGTGTCAACATACTTGCCATCTTTGGACCATATTTATTGTTTTGATTTTGTTTCCCTTTCTTTTGATCCCGTCTTTATGTTGCGGTATTCTTGTTTCCTTTTTGTTTGATTTTGTCTTTATGTTGCGGATTTTGTTACCGTTGCCGATTGAAGGCCCCCAGCCATCGAACCACTATATAAGGTTCCTTTGTGGCATTTGGTCATTGCACCTTTGAATTAATAAAGATTAACGTTTTCTTGTTAGCACAGCCGCCACTCTTTTCTGAGGATTCGAGACGAGAGACAAGTTCATCCTTGTGAGGATTCCAAGGTTGGCCTCTTTATTCCGAACTTACTTTATGTGATCTTACACTATTACAAATTCAAATTCAGATTAAGAAAATCTTACAAAATACAAACTTAAATGGAAGATTTACTTAAATAACTAACTTTATTTTATAAATTACTTAAATAGTTTACTTTTTAAAAAATTATTTATATAATTCATTTTTTCCATGTCAATTTTAAGTACTAAAATATTATTTACCTACAAAAATAGACAAGATATAAACAATCTTAACAACCTATAGATAATATTCTAAGTATCTAAAACGAATAATTTTTACTTTTCAAAAGTTTAAATATTGATAAGAAATTGTGTTTTGTCAGCAATTTCTTAACCACGGTGAAAAAAACAAAAAAAAAATCTTAGTTATATCAAATCATGATTAATTGTCTACCGGTTTTCAAATAAAACATAACTAAAATTTTTGTTTTAGAGTTGTGAAATTGAAATCTTTCAATTCGGTACACTTCTTGTAAATCTACCAGATTTTAGTAGACTTTCTGCAAGTCTACCAGATTATTGGCATATTTCATGCAAGTCTGCTAGATTTTTTGCCAGACTTTGCGGATTTTAGCAAATTTTTTGCAAGTCTATCAGATTTTTCTAAGATTTTTGAACTTGTTTTGTAGCTTGGCATGTTGTGTTTCCATCAATCTCTGAATCAATTAGACCGAACATGAGTGTAGTTATGCAGATCTTGAATGGCTCTTTACAGCTTCCAAACAATTTTCTTGATGTAGTAAGGGATGAATTATTGAAAGGACGACCTGAGACATAATGGAAGTAGTAGTCGATGTGAATTCATATGCTACATTGACGTTTACAAATTCTGTCATCTGCCATGGACGATGAAGCCTGATAAAAGATTAGTATCGATGGAACACTTATATTCAATATGTCTTCTGCTTCTGTGCTCTATCTTATTAATTAATACATTGGGCAATAGCTAACACAGAGTGTGATTTCGAATAAGCATGTATACTGTATTTGTTTTTTTTTAACACTTAATCTTACCATGTTTTGTAATTAGAAACAAAAAGTAAAATAAAAGCTAATTTTGAATTCATAGTTTGAGATGAAAAATCCATATAAAATGTTATAAAAAATTCAATTTTAATATTATAATGTACGATAAATATTTCTTGACTGATTTTAGATACCCACTATAAAAATATTATAGATTTAAATGATGTACTTTTCTAAAAAAAATAGTTAAGTTTATTAATAAAAATAGTTAAGAGCATCTCCAAAAAATAAAACTTAAAAACTTACTTTAAAATTATTTGTATTTGATATAATGGTCTTTATATTTGTTACAATTAATATAAATTCATAAAAATTTTGATAAATAACTAACACATATATAAAAATATTACAACAATATTAATTAATAAACTCTTACATTAAAATATATAACTAGAAATAAAAATACATAATTGAATATTACATTACAAAAAATACCATACTATTCCATAAAATTGTTTCCGTAACGCTTCCAGATTACTAGTGTTGTTGTAATCTTCATGTACCTTTCTAAAAGGTTTTTCTTTATTAAGTTTGTTTTGTTATATTCTTGTTGTCTAATTCTACTTTTAAAATAATATAAATCTTGTTTTATTTTATTTTTATGTGTAAAACTTAAATTTATAAAAATAAATTTAAAAATTTATGAGATATAAAACATTTTAGAGATTAAAATGAGACATGAGAAAATATTTAAAATGTAAGAATTATTTGAGGGTCACACGTGTATTAATTAATGTGTTAGGGTCATTATCTAAGAAGTCAAAACTTATGTGGTCACTTTGGTATAAAGTAATTGACTAGGCATAGGTGTTATGAAAAATTAATTGTGGATACATTATGTAATTTCTAATTTGATAAAGGGCCGAATTAGAAATTATTTCTATATATAAATAGAAAGGTTATGATCCACATAACAACCCTAATCAGAAATTTAGAAACTCTCTGCATCCAATCAACAGACCTCAGGCTATTCAAGGTTCGTTGTGGAAGAGCCATATTCCCTAAAGTTCAGATCATAAGCTATGGATCCAAAATGTACGCTTCCGCTTACGTTTATATTAATCAGGAACTGGCATGTTTAGGTTTATGGAATAAATTAATTACAACAATTGGTATCAGAGCACCATGTTCAGTTTCTGTTTGATAATCAAGTTTATTATCATGAATTTCGGATTTATTTATTTACTGAAAATTTAGATTGTTGAATCTGAATTTTTTCAAAGTTTATGATTATAAGGCTATTTTTATTAATAAATTCAGATTTATTATTGGGTAAAAATTAAGATTGTTGAATCTGATTTTTCGTTCATGTTTAAATATAAATCTGAATTCTGGGATCTGTGGTTAAAATTATTTTTTCGAAATTCTGGAAATTTTTTTCGAAAATTTTTGAATTTTTTTTCGATTTGTTCATAAGCCTTGGCGGTTGTGTTTCTTTTGATCGAATATAAACCTAGGTTTCTCATAAGGATGAAGAAGATTCATCAAAATTGTTTCTATTTCTATTGGGCCTTTTTTTTGGGCTTAGGCCCAATTAAATTTTTTAAAAAAGGGATTGGGTAGCGGGCCCGTGCAGACTGATCAGCGATTTAAAGTTGTATCGCAGGGTGGATTTGAACCCGAGTTTTGTGACTCGGTCTGCATTATTTTTTCCCTTCTTCAACCATTAGTATATAGATAAATACTTGCACAAAATTTCCAAAAACTTTTTAATATATGGTTGGGCAAGAATAAAAATATAATTTATAAATCAATAGATAAAATTGATTATGCAAGTTTATTATTTGAAGTGGATTAATTGAAGCAAGATGTTGCCAAAGTAACCTCTCTTGTGGATATTTTTTCATGAATAATATTAAATGTTATATGTATATATATTCATGCGAATATTAAATCGACCCAAAGGTAGGTTTATATTTGGCCGGATTATATACATACCTGTGATGATAAACATGTGACAACTATTAGTAATAAACATGTGAATGATAAATTGGTCCAAAGAAAGGTTTATCATTTACCATGCATTATTGTCAATGTTTGATTATTACAACAAGAGTATCGCTAGCAGTTAATATTACTGTCCAAAGACTTGATATTAATGTAGCACTTGGTATCTTGTGATGGATTGTATAATTGTTTATTCCTTATTATTGATTTATTTCGGTTTAATTGTGAGTAACTAATAAAAGATTGTTCTCTTTCAGTATCTACAAACTTAGGTTTGATTCCAACACTTACTGGTTCCAACTACAAGGAATGGAAAAGTAAAGAGTGCTTGGGTGTATGGATCTTGACCTTACGCTAAGGATGGAACAACGTACTTCTCATACAGATACCAACACTGCTGAGTATAAGGCGGTTTATGAGAAGTGGGAACGTTCTAATTGCATTAGTTTAATGATCATTTTGGACACCATTCCAGAAACCTTTAGCGGTGATGAGGAGATCAATGATCTCAAACAGTTCCTTGCTGAGATGGACTTGCGATTTTCAAGTAGCAATAAAGCAGAAATAAGTACGCTTTTGTACCGCTTTAGTACCATGAGGTATCACGGCAAAGGAAACATAAGGGAGTACATTTTGGAAATGTCCAACATTGTTTCAAAACTCAAGACTCTTAAGACTGAGATTCCGGAAGAAGTGCTCATATTTTTTTGTCTTGAACTCCCTTCCTCCTCAATTCAATCAATTGAAATCTAGTTACAACACACAGAAGGAGAAATGGTCTCTTAATGAGTTCATTTCATATTGTGTTCAAGAGGAGGATAAGATGAAACAAGAAAGGTCTGAAAGTGCTCATATGGTTAACACCTCTAAGGGTCAGGGAAAAAGAAGGAAAATTGAGGTTGTTAAGAATGAGGCTGCTAAAGGTCCAACTCAAAGGAAGCAGACTACGGTTGAAGATACCTGCTTCTTTTGTAGGAAAGTTGGACATATGAAAAAGGACTGCCAAAAGTACCATGCATGGCGTGTAAAGAAAGGTAGTTTCCTTGCTATGGTCTGTTCTGAAGTGAACTTAGTTGAAGTACCCAGAAACACTTGGTGGTTAGATTCAGCTGCAACTACTAACATCAGTGTTTCATTGCAGGGTTGCCTGAGCTACCGAAACCAACTGATGTTGAAAGATGCATTCATGTGGCTAATGGATTTTCGGTGGATGTGGAAGCAATATCACATTTTAGATTGTTTTTAGTACTGGTTATTTTTTGGATTTGAAAGACACTTTTGTTGCACCGTCATTTAGACGGAATTTGGTTTATGTTCCTTATTTAGACAAATCTAGTTATTCTTGTCTAACTAAGCATGGAAAAGCTACTTTGTCTTTAAATTCAGTTTTAATTGGAACCAGTACACTTATGGATAATCACAATCTTTATATGCTTGACACCGTAGCTTCTCATGATGAAAGCTTGAGTGTTGAATCAAGGGGTACTAAACAAAAATTCAAAAATGCAAGTTCAGGAACTCTGTGGCACAAATGTTTAGGGCACATTTCTAGAAATAGAATTGAGCGACTTGTGTCAGATGGTATATTGAGTTCTGTTGACTTCACAAACTGTGATGTATGTGTGGACTACATTAAAGGAAAACAGACTAAACATAAGAGATTGGGTGCATATAGAGTTCAAGAAGTCCTTGAGTTGATACATACAGATATTTGAGGACCTTTCCCTACGGCGTCTTGGAACAGTCAACAATACTTTATATCTTTCATAGACGATTACTCTCGATATGCATACTTGTTTCTTATTCATAAGAAATCAGAGTCTTTGGACGTGTTCAAGAAGTTTAAGGCTGAAGTTGAGAACCAACTTGAGCGAAGGATAAAGTCTGTCAGATCTGATCGTGGTGGTGAATACTACGATCGGTATGATGGTTCAGGTGAACAATGTCCAGGACTGTTTGCCAGATACTTAGAGGAGTGCAGAATTGTCCCACAATATACCATGCATGGGTCTCCCAGTATGAATGGTGTATCAGAAAGACGCAACCGAACACTTAAGGACATGGTAAGGAGTATGATCAGTCATTCCACCTTACCTGAATCACTCTGGGGAGAGGCACTAAAGACTACAGCTTACATTCTTAATCGGGTACCAACTAAGGCAACTACGAAAACACCTTATGAGCTTTGGACTGGCAGAAAACCTAGTCTGAAGCATTTTCACATTTGGGGATGTCCAGCTGAGGCTAGATCTTCTAGGCCATATGAGAAGAAACTGGACTCCAGAACTGTGAGCAGTTATTTTATTGGTTATTCTGAGCGATCTCGGGGTTACAAATTTTATGATCCCACACAAAAGAACATTTTTGAGACGGGAACATCTACGTTCCTTGAGGATATTGAATTTGGGGGGGAGAAATGAAGTTAGATATGTCATCTTTGAGGAAGAATCGGATTCAGTTCCTAAACCGATTCATATAGTTGCTTTTGATCAAGCAAATTTGGAACCTCAAATTGACACTGAAGCTCTTCCTCCAAATCAAGATGACAATGGAAGTCAAATTCAAAATCCTCAACAACTAGTGCATCAGGAACAAGTGCCTTTGCGGCGATCCACTAGAGAAAGAAGAAGTGCTATTCCAGATGATTATATAGTATTTCTTATGGAACAAGAGGAAAATCAAACCCATTTGGAAGATGATCCTATCAACTTCTGTGAGGCAATGGATAATTCCAATTCAGATAAGTGGGTCAAAGCTTCTAAGGAAAAGTATCAGTCAATGCTAGACAATAAAGTTTGGGACGTTGTCCAATTACCAGAATGAAAGAAAGACATTGGTTGCAAATGGATATTTAAAACCAAAATGGACTCAAATGGTAATGTGGAGATGTATAAGGCTCGTCTAGTAGCTAAAGGCTATACTTAGAAAGAAGGGATTGACTATAAAGAAACTTTTTCTCCAGTTTCATCAAAGGATTCATTTAGGACAATCATGGTCCTTGTTGCACATTATGATTTAGACCTTCATCAGATGGATGTCAAGACAGCGTTTCTCAATGGAAACATTGATGAGACAATTTATATGGAGCAACCAGAAAACTTTGTATTAGGTGATTCAAAGAAGATGGTATGTAAGTTATATAAATCCATCTATGGGCTAAAACAAGCTTATCATCAATGGTACCACAAGTTTCATGAGGTAATCACCTCCTTTGGTTTTGAGGTGAATTTGGTTGAAGATTGTGTGTATCAAAAGTTCAGTGGGAGTAAGTGCATTTTTCTGGTATTGTATGTTGATGACATACTACTAGCCACTAACGATATAGGCATGTTGCATGAAACCAAGAAATTTCTTAAGGAAAACTTTGAGATGAAAGATCTTGGTGAAGCATCTTTTGTATTAGGAATCCAGATTCACCGAGATCGAACTCGAGGAATTCTTGGATTGTCACAAAAGGCCTATATCGATAAAGTACTAAAGAGATTTAGCATGCAAGATTGCAAACCAGGTGATACCCATGTCGCTAAAGGAGACAAATTTTGTCTCAATCAGTGCCCTAAAGGAAAATTGGAAATTCAGGAGATGCAAAAGATTCCTTATGCGCCAGTTGTAGGGAGTTTAATGTATGCTCAAGTTTGTACACGTCCGGATTTAGCGTACATTGTTGGAGTTTTGGGCAGATACTTAAGTAATCTAGGTTTGGACCATTGGAAAGCAGCCAAAAGGGTCATGAGGTACCTGCAGAGAACAAAGGACTACATGCTCACGTATAGGAGATCAGATAATTTGGAGATCATTGGGTATTCTGATTCTGATTTTGCTGGATGTAAAGATAGTAGAAAGTCCACTTCAGGCTATGTTTTTCTGTTGGCTGGTGGAGCTATTGCTTGGCGTAGTGCGAAACAATCGCTCGTAGCTTCCTCCACAATGGCTGCAGAATTTGTAGCAATATTTAAGGCATCCAATCAGGGACTTTGGCTGAGGAATTTTGTCACTAGGCTGCAAATTATTGAAGGAATTGAAAGACCACTTAAGCTATATTGTGACAATAAATCAGCGGGTTTGTACTCCAACAAAAATAGGAGCGCAACAAAGTCCAAGTTTATCGAGATTAAGTTTCTCGTTGTTCAGGAGAGGGTACAAAGTGGAGAGATTTCCATTGAAAACTTAGGGACAAACTCCATGATAGCAGATCCTCTTACAAAAGTTATTCCACCAAAGTTCTTTCATGAGCACACTGCTCGAATGGGTGTTTCAGCGTTTGAGGATCATTTGGTTTAGTGGGAGTTTTTCATTTGGTTTTAGGTTCTATGTTTTGGTTGTGTTTATGCACATTTTCTGATCAGAAATAAAGTTTTTCAGTTTATACTCTTTGTACAATAAAGTTTAAGAATTTCAATAAAGCAGGACCAGTTGAAAATCGACATGTACCGATCACCTTTCATGTGATTTTCATGCCACACTTTTCATAATTGATCTATGTCATTTGGCTATATTGATTTCAGTGACCATGGAAGGTTTAATTATTTTTATTATAACGAAGACCGCTATAATCCTATGTTCTTATAGTCAATGGACGAGATTGTTTATGCCCTGCTATATAATGACAATTTTGAGCTCATAAAGTCTATCACATTTTCAGAATACATATGTGACCCAGTGGGAGATTGTAAGAATTATTTGAGGGTCACACGTGTATTAATTAATGTGTTAGGGTCATTATCTAAGAAGTCAAAACTTATGTGGTCACTTTGTTATAAAGTAATTGACTGGGGCATAAGTGTTATGAAAAATTAATTGTGGATACATTATGTAATTTCTAATTTGATGAATTGCCGAATTAGAAATTATTTCTATACATAAATAGAAAGGTTATGGTCCCCATAACAACCTTAATCAGAAATTCAGAAACTCTCTGCATCCCATCAACAGAGACCTCAAATTATTCAGGGTTCGTTGTGGAAGAGCCATATTCCCTAAAGTTCAGATCATAAGCTATGGATCCAAAAGGTACGCTTTCGCTTACGTTTATATTAATCAGGAACGGACATGTTTATGTTTATGGAATAAATTAATTACAACATAAAAATCATAAATAAAATATATAATTGTAAGGACCAAAATGCAAATAAAAATATGAAACTTCAAATTTGAAGTTTTGAGTTATGACACTCTATATTTAAAATTTTACTATATAAAATTTTAAATTTAAAATTTTAAAGTTTTTTTTTGAGAATAAAAAACTATTTGAAGTGTATGCTCTAAATGAACGTAAATAATTTTTTTGTAATAATTAGTAGTCCGACAGACTTTTCACTTCTCAGTTTAGATGTCTTCATGCAACGGTTCTACGGCGACTGGCTATTTCCGTTCCAAAATTTGATTTCCCGAAGTACCCTCAAATTGTTTACAAACTGCTCGAGTTACATAGCCAGTAACTGTTTACAGTTCTAAGGGTAGTTTCGTAATTCATCCTCACAACTAATTTCCTCAGTTTTCTTTTCTTTCCAAACTCCTTTTTTCTCTGCGATTGTCCTTTTTTGACTCACTTCTTCTTCTTCATAAGAAGGCCAAGTTTCTTTCTCTCCGAAAAATGTTGATTCTCTGTCGTGTGATTCGCCTTAGTATAAATTTATAGAGCTTCTTTGATCACGAATTTATTTGCTTGCTCCGTTAATCGAGATGGTTCAGTCTGCGGTAGAAGTTCTAGTACCCTCGACATGGGAGATTGAAGTTGCGTTGGTTGCTTCGGTTTTTCTGATCGCTTCGTATTGGTTATTCGCTTATAGAGCCGGTGGAGATGACGATGTTGGTGGTATGGGATTTGATCGGTCAGGTCTCATGCAAAATCCGGATTCCGATGACGTCATGTTTGTCAAAGACAAGGTTTGAATTTCTTCATCATTTCTCTAAATTGGGAGTTTAATCAATATGTTTATCCGGAGAAATCTCGTGGGTGTTTAATCTAATTTGATTTTCCCCTTTCTGATTATTTCAAATTTCTCTGTGTATATGTTCTTCATTGAGTAATTTCCCAATTTTTTGACTTGCAGTTTCTGCACTTATTTTTGTAGATAGGACATCTGAAAGGAGACACTCAAACAAATGCTGCTTATATAATCAAGGTAATTTCTTCTCAGTGTTGAGATTGATTC
Organism: Lepidium sativum; assembly: GCA_023374145.1. Taxonomy (NCBI): domain Eukaryota; kingdom Viridiplantae; phylum Streptophyta; class Magnoliopsida; order Brassicales; family Brassicaceae; genus Lepidium; species Lepidium sativum. The sequence continues at coordinate 1,686 of JAKUCM010004645.1, read as the reverse complement.
TTATGATTTCATCTGTTAAGTGTGAGGATCTTGTGGTCTTTTCCAGGTGGAACTCCTGGCTGCTAAGAATCTCATTGGTGCAAACTTAAATGGAACATCAGATCCTTATGCTATTGTAAATTGTGGATCAGAAAAGCGATTCAGGTTGTTATAAATCCTTTTCTATTAGTGTTATAACTTTCCAAAAGGAGCATGTGAGCAACTTTTATGATGTCATCTTCCTCTTTTAAGCTGTCCTTTAGCTTCTTCCCAACTAACTCTATTTATCCAAAAAAAGTGGAAATGTATATTAGTGATTTGGTTGTTGAGTGCTTACACATTTGATTCTCTAATGTAGCTCTATGGTCCCTGGCTCGAGGAATCCAATGTGGGGTGAAGAGTTCAATTTTCCTACTGATGAGCTTCCTGTTAAGGTTAATATCGGTTACTGCTTTACTAAGCTTTAGGAATTAGATGGATAATGTGGGAAACTTATTACACTTATCTGCTTAATGACTTGGTAAAGATTACCAAAATATTAATTCTTTAAATGAGGCATATGGATTCAGTAATTTCGAATACAAAACATACACTTGTTTATATCTACCAGATACATTTTTTAACCTCTATCATATATTTGTTATGGCAGATCAATGTAACTATTCATGACTGGGATATCATTTGGAAAAGTACTGTCCTTGGCTCTGTAACTATTAACGTTGAACGTGAAGGCCAGACAGGTCCAGTGTGGCACTCGTTGGATAGCCCATCTGGGCAGGTTTAGTTTTTTCTAGTTTCCATATGCATAGTTAGGCTTTCAGTTCTATTATGTCTTTAAAAGCTAAGCCAATTTTGTTTGTCAGGTTTGCCTTAACATTAATGCTATCAAACTACCTGTAAATGCTCCAAGGTAATCCTCTAACTCGACTTCAGTCTTTTTATTAGCTGGGCTTATTGTTTAGATAGGAGAGTGCTGATCCTCTAGGTCCCTAACAATTGTTAGATTCAAGTTACATTGGTGTGCATGAGCGGATAACCATGCTACATGCATTTGGCTGGTTTTTCAGTTAGCTCAGACTATATTACTTGGTAACAAGCATCCTTTGTGGTTTATGAATTTCTACAAAATGGATTTGGATGGTAGGTCTGTAACTGGATATGCTGGAGCCTGTAGAAGAAGGGTTTCATTGGATCAGCAAGGCCCAACCGTAGTACATCAAAAGCCAGGACCTCTGCAGACAATATTTGAACTCCTCCCTGATGAGGTGACTTAGCCAGTATGAATGTATCATCATATTTATCTGATGAGAGTTCACAGATTGTGTGCTTGTGATGGGATTTTTTGTACATGTTAAGTATCCTGACTAGGCATGTGCATTTTTTAGGTTGTTGAGCACAGTTATTCGTGTGCCCTTGAGAGGTCATTCCTGTATCATGGCCGAATGTATGTTTCCGCGTGGCATATATGTTTCCACTCAAATGTTTTTTCTAAGCAAATGAAGGTCAGTGCTTCTATAGGTAACTACATTATGTGTTTTTTGAACCAATGCTATAAACTTGTTCCTCCTATTTTGCAGGTTGTTGTACCTCTTGGAGATATAGATGAGGTAGTAATTTTTTTCTTGACAAGTCAAATTGATTTGAACTAATAAGCAGACTATTATACACAGTTTTTAATTATATTATAGATTCGTAGAAGTCAACATG
>JAKUCM010004644.1:0-33674 GCA_023374145.1 Lepidium sativum | reverse complement strand
CATGCGAATGCGTCCATAAAGAATAATGTCTGGTAGTCTGATGTTGCTTCCACTAGTCGATCGATGTGATGTGCGGGAGTGGATAACTACCCTTTGGAAAAGCTTGGCTCAAGTAAGTGAAGTCGACTCATACTCGCCACTTCTCGTTTTTCTTCTTGACTACCACGAGGTTAGCCAACCAGTCTGGGTATTTGACTTCACAGATCGACCCCAATTTCAAAAGCCGGCTGACTTTGTCATTTACTGCCTTGGCCCGTTTGTTTCCCAAATTTCTTCTTTTCTACCAAACATGTATATATGTGGTGTCGATGTTTAACTCATGGGATATTGTAGTGGGGTCAATTCTTGGCATTTATGAAGTTGGCCAAGCGGAAGTTTCTACGTTACTCCAAAGAAATTTTATCAACTCTTTCTTCAGTTGAGGGTTAAGGTCCTAACCGACATTGACCACTTGATCTGGGGCTGTTGGTTTAATTTGTACCTGCTCGAGATGTGACAAACGGGGTTTACCTTGTAACGGTTTCTTGCATTTTTCGGTCGTCTGCTCTATCGACATTTCAAGCTACTTTAGCTGCTATGTTGTGTCGGTCTTGGCCAGCGCATAGCTTTCTCCAAAACTTCATCAGGCCATGCTTTGGCTTCCTCGTATCATTGCGTCTCCTTGGGGTGTCGGAAACTTTAAACATTAGTGGTAAGTTGAGACCACATCTTTCATGGCGTAAAGCCATGGCCTTCCGAGGATCGCATTGTATGGATATGTTTTATCGACTACAACAAACGTTGTCATTCACCTTATTCCGCATGTTTCGACTAACAGCGTGATCCTTCCTAGAGACACTGTTGTTTCTCCTCCAAACCCTGTTAGCGAGAGTTCCGCTAAGCTTCCTACATTGTCATAGAACAGGAGATCCACTGAGCTAACTGTGTCTATCAATATGTGCGCCAGTTCGACTCATGACACGTCCAGCTGGATCACTAGTGCGTCGTCATGTTGGTGGTTACATCCGGCAGCATATTCGTGCCAGAAAATGATGTCGGCGTGCTGATCCTCTAGCAGGAGCCATCCTGGTTGGTTGGCTTTTCTTTGGTGGTTTTTTATTGAATTCACGGGTTCCCGGTGATATTGGGATCCGCCTTCTATAAAATCCACCATTGATTTCTGCTTTTGTGGGTTATCCCCCCTATCGTGGCGATCTGGCCTTTGAGAACTTCGGTCGAAATGACCCTGCCTACTCCAGTCTCCACGCTCTTTCCATTCTTTTTTTATTCCCTCGAGCCATTTTCCTTCCTCCTTGAGATACCTTACGGTTATACAGTTCTCAAGGTCATGACCCTTGGCCTGATGATAATCACATAACCTCTGTGTGTGCGTGATTTTCTTTGGTCATGGTTTCCTCCCTACAATTTTCACATCGAGTCTTTGAGACTTCCTTCTTATCTTCCTGGGGGGTGGAATCCTTTTATTTCCTCACAGTTAGCATAATTCGTCGCTCTGTGGAGCGCGTCGTTGAGGTTGCTTAGAGGGTTTAGGATGAGTCTTGCTCAAAAGGTGAACTTTGGCCATAACCCGCAATCCAGTGCGATTAGAGCTACCTTGTCGCTGATCTGTGCGCTCTTTTCCTTTGCTGCTTTAAAGCTCTCTATGTATTGACAGAGTGGTTCAAACTTTTCTTGCTTCAGCTCCATTAATATTTTAGTGGTGACTCAGTGCTCAATGAAGATCGAGTACTGTGCCTGAAACTCTTCAGCGATTGGTTCGAATCCGTCAATCGAACTTGGTTTTAGTGTTGATAACCAATCCAACGCTGCTCCTTGTAGGTTTTCTGCGAGTAATCGGCAGAATCATGCATCATGCTTTGATGGTGGTAGGTAAGCTCTGTCTGCCACTTGTTAGAATAACTTTAAGAACGCTGCGAGATCAGAATCGCCGTGGTACTATGGGAATTATAACTTCTCTATTTGCTGAATTTTGGCCGCTGACACCCTTGTGGTAAACGGCGTACTACGCGTTTTCTCAAGAACACGATGTAGCTCTGGACCTGAGGTCGTCGCACAGTGGACTTGGGTCTTCATTGTGTTGTAGTCCTCATGGGTCTTTTGCATTACTGACAACAAGCGTGTCATCCTCTCTGACTCCTCGCTGCGACGATCCGAGTCATCTTTCAGTGGCTCTGAAGGCTCACTTCCGAGTCCGCCCTGTAGAGCGCTCCCTACGTCTTTTGGCGCTTGTTGTTGCTCCCTCGATAGGGTGCGGATCAGCTCCTCGTTGGAACACTTTATGTCCTCCAACTGATCTTGGTGGTGCTTGCTTTGCTTTTCCATTTAAACTGCTAAAATCTTTTTCTTTGTTCACTCTGACACGCTTATTCTGCCAATTGTGCCACAAGTGCACATAGCTCTATATCATTCGAGTCGGACGAGGCCGATACTTGCTTGCTTCCGTCCATGTTTCCAGAATCCCGTGACTGCTGCGTTGTCAGCTCCCTGCGATTAGAGTCATCGATTTGAACATTTTTGGGTTGCACTAGTGGTACTCCTCTTCCAGTTCTAGCCATTGCGTAAAACAATTTTTTTTTTCTGAAAGAAAGCTACTCGGCTCCACGGTGGGGGCCAAATTGTTTATGATGAAAACACTTTTTTATTAGCAAGTGAAAATGACACTACAAAGTGTTTGCAGAAATACAATATCGAGAACTAAGATTTAGTAAATTAGTGAGGTTACTTCTTTGTCAACACCGATCTCAATTTTCCATAAAAAGATCTTTTCAGCGTCTCACGGCCTCTCCCTTTTATCCATGCTTTGTGATATTTTTCATTAATGTTGATTGATTTCGTCATTAAGTGCTTCTTAATCAGCACGGCGCAATTCGCGCTGTCATTTAATTGCTCTGTTGATTCAGTTCGGGTTCCTGATTTCGCGCTTATTAATAGAACTCGTAATTAGGAAATAATCCTTAGTGGACCGGATTAGTCGTATTTGACCTATTGTTAACAATTGGCTTTTCTTTCCCTCAGTTAAAACGGAGCAGCGTGATGGAGAGACGTGCAAAGGAAGCCTTGTTGTTCATTGATTTCTTCAAGCGTATGTTTTGTTATCCAAAGTGTTCCCCATAATTATTAGCTAATTAACAAGTGGTTTGGAAAAAGTGTGAAATAAAACTAAAACATGTATGTCTAATACAGTAGTATTAGATTCTATATGAAACAGCATACTGGACATATCATCCTTGTCCAAAATTTCTATCATAGTCTACCTGTACAGCATTTGCCCTAGTTTTATTCAGATTACTTGTTATTCACGTAAGCAACCAAGTTAAAACCCAGTTGATTGTAAGAAAATATAACAGAAAAATCAAAGTTAGAGATGGAAGAAGAATTAAATAGCTTGATCAAAGTTTGGATTCTAACAATTATTTGTGTATCTTATTGTTATAACTTCACCACCTACAATCAAAACAGGTCGTCTTAAAATACTAGATCTATTCTTTCAGTTTGTGCTACAAAGGATAGTTGTCTCCCATTTTCTCCATGTATTCTTTAAAGAGGCCATGTTTTTTATTGATTTATTTTTCCGCAAGTTACTTATGTCCTCGTGATCACATTCATAATTGATTTTTTGTTCAGATCATATGAATAAACCTACAGTCGTGTCGTATATATACACATAGAGAAGTTGCGTTAATAAATTTGCACTACAAGTAATATATTAGAAGCCTGCATATAGAACTAAATACTTGTTCATACTCCAAATATTCTTACGTTATCTACTTGTAAAACCACATGCCTTAATCGCATTCTCATTTATATATATTCTTACACGCAAAAATCGATTTATAACTCTGTGATATATTAAAACCCAGCAACACAACAAGGAAAGTTTCCAAAGAGATGGAAGAAGAAGTTAGGAACTTCATTCTAGTGTGGCTTTCTGCAATAATCCCATTATGTTACTGTTACTACGTATCAACTAAGATCAAAGCTGGTTTACCTCGATTACTCTCAGTTCTTCCCGTATGTGGTTTGTTCCTTGTTCTTCCTTTATTTCTTTCCTCTGTGATTCTCTCTTTACACACATCCTTCTATCTTGCTGTAGCAAGTCTTAAGCTCATACATTTCTCCTTCGATCAAGGTCTTCTTCAACCACTTCCCTTAACTCTCTTCCATTTCATTTCTTGCTCTTGTTTACCCATAAAACTTCAACAAAACCCTAAACCCCTAAACTATTTCCCCAAATGGGTTTTCGCCATTAAAGTTGCAATCTTTGGCGTGTTGTTATATGTGTATAAATATTACATACAATATCTTCCTCCCATTCTACTATTAGGTCTCTACCCTCTCCATTTTTACCTAGAATTTGAGATTCTCTTAACCCTTTTGAAATCTCTGGTAACCATCACTCTTGGTTGCGACCTCGAGCCTCAATTCAACGAGCCATATTTAGCCACTTCTCTTCAAGACTTTTGGGGACGACGATGGAATCTGATGGTCACGGATATTCTCCGGTCAAGTGTTTATTTCCCTGTAAGGCAAATTTGTGAACACTTTGTAAACTCTGAGCAGGCTATGATCATAGGTAATTTAGCAACGTTCATAGTATCCGGTGTGTCTCACGAGGTGCTTTTCTTTATTATTACCCGTGAGCTGCCTACAGGGGAAGTCACTTGCTTCTTTGTGTTACATGGAGTTTGCACGGTGGTTGAAATTTTGGTGAAGAAGAAGACTTTTGTGGGACAATGGCGAGTAAGACCGGCTGTGTCGCGGCTGCTTACGGTGGGGTTTGTGTGTCTGACCGGTGGTTGGCTTTTCTTCCCTCAGTTTAAACGGAACAGCGTAATGGAGAGACGTGCAAATGAAACCTTGATGTTCCTTGATTTCTTGAAGCACATGTTTTGTTTTTGTTGATATCAGGCCTTGCACAGCTGATCAGCCCGTCAAGGTCCATCAAAGAAGCGACCTCGCAGGCCTCAATGGGCTAAACATAGTCCAGGTAATTAAGAATAGATAACGGTAGACTTGCCCAATGAAGAGAAATACTGGATTTCAAAGATTGGAACGTGGTATAGCGAAAGAATAGGAACATGATCAGTTATAAGAAGCGAACTGGGAGGAGAGAAAACCGGAGCCGTATTCGAGATGTAGGACTATAAAAAAAGAAGTCCAACGAGGAAGAAAGACACACGAAAAAAACCCTAGATTACTAGAATTAGGCTTTCTCTCTTTTTGAAAAAGACGCTTTGTAGCTCCTTTTGTGTAATCAAGTATCGATTATTGAATAAAATCAGTTTGTTTATCTCTTTTTCTTTCAAACTAGTAAGCTCAAAATCCATATAATTCTGGTTGATTGATTGAGTACTATCGGTTTTTCTAAAGTGATTCCGCATAATTATATATTTAGCAAGCAACTGATTTCTAAAAAATATGAACTACAACTAATTTATGTGTGTGTGACTGCCGGAGGAATGATTTAGACCACGCTAAACGAATAAAAAAATTGTGCCCTTTTATTAAAAATTAAAAATGATATAAAAAACATATGTAAAAGTAGATAATACAACGTCATATTTATTGAAAGAAAAAAAGTTAAAAAAAATTGAAATACAGCTCTTTTTGCATTTTTTTGCTCCAAAACCGTAATCATACTTGAATAGTCAAGTTTTTCAACCATAACTGTCTTAATCGACAACAAAGCCAACTCATTCAATCTCTCTTTTGAGATGGTAGACCGCAAATAATTTTTTGTCAGCTTCAACTTTGAAAAACTTCTTTTAGCGGTGGCGACAAATACCAGAATAGTCAACAATATGCGATAAGCAACTTCAGAATTCTGATAACAATTCTCCATCTTTTCCAAAAAATCAAGTACTTAAATAGGCTTCTGAACTTGCATTGGTAAAGATTCTCGGAGAATCTTTAATTCCATAAACAAATTATCACCAACAATGTCTGAATGCGTACATTCTTTAAAGAAACTTCCAAGTTCAAATATAATGCCTTGAAACTGTCTTCACTTGCGGCTAATAGTCTTTTTAAATCAAACAAAAACCCAAAAGTGTGTCCATACCTTTGTAATTGTTCAAACCTAGATTCCAGAGAAACTAGAGCTTGATCCATGATTGTGTTGAAGTAATCAATCATGAAGCTCTCCTCCGGTGTTAATAACACATTTTCATCAACAATCTTTGTGTCTTCATCATAGTGTTTTTTCCTTTTAACAATACGTTTTTTTCACAAGGAAATTCAGTTTCAATCTCCATATCAGCTGCAATTTTCTTAGCCTTAGCATTCGCTTCCTCAAAAACCTGTCTCCCGATATTTTTGAAAATATGACACAAGCCCTTTCAAGTGGTGAATAACATCATCTATATCAGTGTTTTACGATTGCAGGCTCTTGCTTACTGTGTTGACAACAAAAATAATGCCATACCAAATAATCATACCAAACAAGAACTCAAAACCTCCAATTCCATGTTAGAGCAAGGGATTCAGCATTACTTCGTGTTCCTGGGTCGTCACTACTTTCAGCCAAGTAAAGTAATGCTTCTCCGATTTCTAAGGCTTGAAACCTTATTGCTCTGACACTTTTAACATGACTTTCCCATCGTGTCTGAGAAAAAGATTTAAGGGTTAATCCTTTAACCATCTCTGTTAAAATGTCCCACCTATTTGTTGATGAAGAAAATAGGCAATATATCCTTTGAACGATTCCGAAAAAAGACACAACTTTTATGGAAGAAGATGCTATATCACATAGCACAAGATTAAGATTGTGACAACCACATGGTGTGAAGAATTCCCTTGGATTAATTTCTAACAACCTCTTTTGAACTCCCTAGTTCTTTCCTTTTATATTGGATCCATTGTCGTATCCATGTCCTCTCACATCACCAATGTCTAACTCTAGTCCAACCCATGCATCTTGGACTGAAGCAAAAAGCCCTTCGCCTGATTTATCTTTGACAATCAAAAATGTCAAAAAAAATTCCTCGATCTTGGTTGACATTGTAGAGACATCCACACATCGGATAACCAAAGTCATTTGCTCTTTGTGGCTAATATCCAGAGTGCAATCAAGAATTATGGAGAAATACTTCGAATCATGGATCTTCTTTATGATCATAACTTTGATCTCCCTAGCAAGCATTTCAATCATTTCATTCTGAATTGTGTGACTAAGGTAATGGGCATAGATTTCCTTCTTCTTTATTCGTCTAACATGCTCCCTCATCACTGCATCAAACTCAGCAATCATCTCGAGAATAATCTGTAGCAAGAGGCCAAGAGCAAGAGGAGATCTTTCACGAGAGAGTCGTCCACTATTCATCTTCCTTAGGTTTAATTAAATTGTTTTCTAACATAAGATTTAACAATTATTATGAAGTCCTCTAATAATTATTTTATCTAAAAAACTCAACTAATATTATTCTTACTTAAGGAGACGTACAAACTAAAGTTTATCCATATTAATAGATATATATATATATAACTAAAATTCTTTTTTATAAAATATATGCCCCTAAAAAATGGTTGCCCCAAGCGGCCGCTTCGCCTACTTGCCCTCTAAGCCGGATCTGGTGACATAACATGTGCGTATAGGGATAGAAACGCTAGCAAAGCATTCTTATTTATTGATTTATTTTACCGCAAGTTACTTAATTGTATGGACTAGGATACTCTTCTTTTCTATAGGTTCTTATTAAAATTTATGGTTTATCTATGGTTCTATTTTGAAAATAAACAAAGGTCAAGATGTAATGTAAATTAAAAGATGATAATTTTCTTACAAAACTAGGGGATTGACCGGGTTACGCCCGAATTTTTGTTAAGAAATATTTAATGAAATATTGGACGAAGAAGAAGGTTCAATTTCAGGTAATTAGAGGGTTTTGATTTATGAATGACAAAATCTAGATATTAGTATTTTTCTAAATATATAGTAAGTAAATTATGCTATATAAGCTAATTGATTATATAATATATTATAAAAAAAATTTATTCTAAAGAAATTTTATTTTAAATATATCTATTTAAGTTTTTTCTTTAACTTCGTTCATAATCAATTTAGATTTTTCAAATATGTAAAAAAAAAAAAATATAGTTCATCTTACTTTACAATAAATTTTTTTGTTTTCTGCAATCTCTTTATCAACATTTTATCTACACCTTGGATTTATGAAGCCATTTTCAGGTTTTTGTCATGATAGATCCAATAAAATTTGGATGACTTTATTAACGTACTGCGTATTCAACAAAACGCAACATTTGGATAGTAATGAATATTGAGTGAAAGTAATTTTATAGAAAGATGATCTTGTTTTTGTAAAACGGTTGAATGTCTATACTAATAATTAAATTTTATAAGTATAGATATGTGATTTTTGTAAAACATCAAACAGTATTAAATAGGTTGTTTGCTACGTAAATTAGTAACATTTAGTAACGTTTTCAAGAAAACCATTTATTTGACCGGTTAAATATGATTAAAATAATTTAAAATAATTGAGAAATAGATTTCAATGTATCTTGGAGTCCAAGAGGAGGAGTTCAATGCCCATTAGAATATTGATTTTTTTGAAATTCTTAGCTTCCCAATGATGCAGGAGTCGTGCAATGACCTCTTCACAGCAAAATTGGCCGTCTATTTCATCAAGGATATCAAAAGTGAATGATTTGGAATAGGGGACGGTAATTTGTGGTGTCATCTTTTGGTAAGTAGAAATGGAGGCGTTAATATGGTGATTTGTTATCTCTCGAATAGTTTGGGAAACTGGGGCGAGGGACTAATATTTGTATACGAAAATGTAAATTTAATGTGAAATAAATGTAAATTTGGATGGCTTAAGAGGTGTCAAAACCTTCCTTTTATTAGTATAGATGTTTATGTGAGTGTATATACATCCATCTGTTTGTATATTGCTGAACCAAAGATAGATATAAATATATAAACTTTGAGATCATTAGTTCAGAAATTTGTTACTACTTGGTACGTATAGATATGCAATAATGTTAACAGTTGATACATGCATACTGTTAAGACAGGTACCACCTCCGTCACCAATTTTCTTCATTTACCATCTGTTCTACAGTTAGATCACAAGCCCCATTTATAACCAAATCCCAAATTCTAATTCTTTTTTCTTCTTCCACTTGTCCATTGCCTTTACTTATCACTACATCGACACATATATATGATCGTGTACACAAAGTTATTAGTCATAAGTTCCGCGTAGATGTCATATTATATGTATAAACTATCGATATCAATATCTAATAGTTAGGCTTCGTATTTTCTGAGAACCTTGTTGGCCTAATCAAGTTATTATATCGATTAAAATCATTATATCGATTAAAATCATTATTATTTCAGTTTCATAACACATAATTTTTTTTCTTTGTCAACACCCATTTGACTTCTACTTAGGACCACTAATCCAGGATGCCAAAAAAATGTAAAGTGGGTTAAGCTACTAGACTATGGGTTTGTGGCATCCATACAACTTTCTAAAAATAGAAACTACATATATTTTTAAAAATATTACAATAAAACATCTATAAATCAATATATTGGGACACAAAAACTAGTTTTTTATTAATATAAGAATTATTGGTTTAGCGATATATTAATTAAATTAAAATTAATTAAACACAAAAATGTATTAATTTATAAAAATCATTAATAAACAAAATAATAATTTTAAAAAGTTTAAGTAGAGTTCATATTCATTTGCGTTCATGTTATGATAATCTCGATATCTTAATGTTGAAAATAGCCCCATGTTCTACTATAAAATATTGTTTATGTTTATGTCTTTTTCTATGTAGTCCACGTCTCTCCACATGGTATAAAATTTATTCTTGGTTTTACAAATATCTATGTCCTTCTTCAGTTTAGTCCATGTCTCTTTACACATCTTCACTTAATGCCTCGTGACATTATTGTTATTTTTCTATCATTTTTTCCTAAAACAAATATTCTTAGGAGAAAGAAAAAGATAGCATTTTCTACAATTTCCGAATGTGGCATTTTACACTATTTCAAAAACTAACTTGACATTTTTCGAAATATTCTCTATTTAAATGGACAGTAGGAATATATATATATATATATATATATTTTCTCTCTTTCCCAAAACAGTTAATGGATCTCCGAAAATGGGCCTTAATTTACATACCCAAAGATAGAGGAAATGATTCCCCTCTAAGCACACGTCGACGTATAAGCAATAAAGTCAAGGGGTCAAGACTCGCTAGGCCATCCGGAGTCTTTCGTTAACTTAGCCTCTACAACACAAAAACCGGACAGAAATCAGAGGCTGGTAAGAAATCCGTGAGGCGTGTCCTGAGATTCATATCTGCTTCATCGCCGATTTCATCGTGTCTAAAGGTAATTGCATCAATTCGATAATTTAAGTACAGATTTTGATTAATTTGAGCTCAATTTGAAATTATGTTTGATTTCAAAGTTAGGGTTTCTCATTCAATTTAGGGAATTCGAGGTTTCAATTGCACATTTGAGAGCTTTGTTTATATCATTCTTTGTTCGTATCCAATTCATTGACATATCGACTTCTGAATTTTGACCCGGTAGATTTTATTTCTGTGATATGGGTCTTATAATTGAGATGTTGAAGTTCGCTTCTGATCATTGAAAATGTGTTGATGCAAATCTGGGTTCTTCCTAAAGCGTTGTCCAACAAATTAATAATTAAGTCTGTAAATGTATTAATTAAGCTTTATTGCAATTGTAGAAAATTAAATATCTTTCCTTTTTAACTTGATGAATAACAGTTGATTGTGAATCCTCGCCTTGTTCGGTATGGCCACTGAGGCGTTTGTGAAACCAGTAGTGCCTAATGGTCATGATGGGTACGAAGATGATGATGACGATGAAATCCCCTTGGTTTTCAAGAGAAACAGTAATACAACATCAACCACAAATCGTTCAAGGCCTATTATCGCCCAAAAAAACTCGGGAATTCGTTTCACCAACTCCCCACCACCAATGAGGTCTCCTTTAACAAGCCCGAATAGATCTTCCTCATCCGGCAGAAGTTCTATGATGAAGCCATCATTACCGTCATCTTCATCTATTCACCGTTCGACTGTGAAGTCACCTTCGCAGGATGATAAATCCCTTGTTGCTAAGGAGAGGAACGGTTTGGGAAAAGCTCCATATTTGTCCAAGAGTGATGATGAGGATTCTGACGATGATAAACCCTTGAGTGCCAGACTTAAAATGGATTCTAATCAGCTTTCCAAACAGCCGAGCCCTTCTGTGCGTGGTAGTGCGCAGCTACCCTTACAAAAGAACAACATGAGGCCTCAGGGATTAAATGATAACACTAAGAAGAAAGTTTTGGACGAGAAAGTTCCCATGTCCTCAACGGTTCAGACAAAGACAAAAGTGGGAACATCAAGTAGCAAGCCTGTTCATAATGAACAGAAGAAACCTTTGGTTAACAATATTAATCGAAATGGTTTAGAACCTAGGGTTGAAGGGCATAGTTCTCAGGCATATGCTAAGAGACCTCTTGAGAAGGGTAGTTCTTCAAATCAATCTTCTGTTAAGAGGCCCAAGCTGTCAGAACCAGCAAGACCAGTGAAAATGGAGCAAGGTTCACATAATGCACCAACGCCAAATGATAAAGGAAAGAGTCTCGATGCATCAAAGCCGGTGAGGGCTAACCAAGTAAATATTAAAGAAGATAACTCAGATGATAATGATCATGTCCCTATTGCATCAAGAGTGAGGCAGAATTCCTCTAACAGTAAATCATCCTCCGTGAAGCCAAATGCTAGTAAAAAGATATCTTCTTCATCCAGAACAATATCTAAGAAGCCCAACAAATGGGTGAAAGATTCTAAGTATTCAAAATCTTCGAAATCATTACCGTCTGGAGATGGGCAAGCAAAATGGAAAACTCTAGTGCACAATGGTGTTATTTTTCCACCTCCATATAAGTGTCATGGGGTTAAGATACTGTATAAGGGAAAGCCAGTTGACTTAACTCCTGAACAAGAAGAGGTTATTTCTCTGTCTTTTTCCTGTGTCTCTGTCTCACCATAGTGTTTTGTTTGCTTCCTTTCTGCAGCCTTGACTTCATCTCATTACCTAGGATATTTTTGTATGCTTTCTCATAGTCATGAGCAGTGAGCTGATATATGTCATTTCTATCTGCAGGTTGCAACTATGTTTGCGGTGATGAGGGAAACAGATTTTTACAATAAACAAAAGTTCAGAGAAAATTTCTGGACTGACTGGCGGAAACTACTTGGAAAGAATCATGTAATTAAAAATTTAGATGATTGCGACTTTAGTCCCATATATGAATGGTATACACAGGAGAAGGAGACAAAGAAACAAATCACTACAGAAGTAAAGAATCACACTCTATAAGATAAAGTTCAGAAGTATGCTATTCTGATGAACCAGTTTTTGATGAGGTTATAATGTTAATGATGCACAGGAGAAAAGAATTTTGAAAGAGGCGAAATTAAAGCAAGAAGAGAAATATATGTGGGCTGTTCTTGATGGTGTCAGGGAGAAGGTAATGTTCTGTTCTGTTTTGTTGGTAGATATCTATTTCCACTTTATTAAAATTTGCTAACCATAACTTGCAACAATTTCAGGTTGGGAATTTCAGAGTTGAGCCTCCTGGGTTGTTTCGAGGTCGGGGAGAGCATCCTAAGGTACTCTTTTTTATCTTATCCCTGAGTCTGTTATTCTGTTGGCGTGCTAAAGTCCATATCACATTCTAAACCGTTGTTCTTGTTTCCCAAAATTCAATAGTTATTTCTCATTTAAGGTAATTTTCACTTCTGCCTTATCACTTTTTAGATGGGGAAACTGAAAAAGCGGATTCATCCTTCTGATATTACAATCAACATCGGTAAGGAGGCGCCTGTTCCAGAATGCCCTATCCCTGGTGAAAGGTCGAATTTTGTGCTTCCCTTTGAAAATGGCACACAATTTTTTTTTCTGTGACCAGATTCTAAGAGTGCCGTTTTATTTTTCCAGATGGAAAGAAGTTAAGCATGACAATACTGTTACCTGGCTTGCTTACTGGAACGATCCTATCAATCCAAAATTGTTCAAGTATGTATTCTTAGCAGCTAGCAGTGCCTTAAAGGGACAAAGTGACAAGGAGAAGTATGAGAAAGCGAGGAAGTTACACGTAATGGGGTTTTGATTCCGCTAAAGCTTTTCGGTAAACCATCCTGCTCTCATTTTTCTTATCAGCAGCCTATCATTTGTTTGCAGAACTTCATCGGGAGTATTCGAGCAGCATACACCAAAGATTTTAGTAACAAGGATGTAACAAAGCGGCAAATAGCAGTTGCAACGTATCTCATTGATAAGCTAGCCCTTAGGGCCGGAAATGAGAAGGTAATTGTTTTTGGCATGTTAGAGATTATTACTCCATAAAGCCCACTTTGTATTTATAATTTATAATTTCATAGAACATTAATTTATAATTTCAAGCAATTTTCGTACATTTACCTCTCGTGGTCTTCATATTTTTATATAGGACGATGATGAGGCAGATACTGTTGGTTGTTGTACATTGAAAGTAGGAAACGTGGAGTGTATTCCTCCGAACAAGTTAAAGGTAGATATTTGATCTTGACATGAACGATACTGACTGCAGAATGTATCCACAAGAGTTCTAGATTGCCTGGCTTATTGATTTTGTTTTTGGTTCAACAAGGTTTTTTTGGTTAGTATTATAGTGACTTATGGTATCCGCTTTGACATTTTCAGTTTGACTTTCTTGGTAAAGACTCTATTCAATATGTAAACACAGTTGAGGTGGAACCTCTGGTTTATAAGGCAATTGGGCAGTTCCAAGCGGGTCAGTTAATAATTAATTTGGTTATCTTATCTCATTTTTTGACCTTTGGGAACTGGATTAATGACTTGGTTTTGTCTTCTATCCAGGAAAATCAAAAACTGATGATCTCTTTGATGAGCTAGATACTTCAAAACTCAATGCTCATCTTAAGGAGCTTATGGCTGGTCTCACAGCCAAAGTCTTCCGTACATATAATGCATCCATCACATTGGATTTAATGGTAACACTTATATTCGTTGTAATCTTTAAAAGTTGTATATGCACATATGGGTTAAAAACCTACTGATACAATGACTCAGTTGCTACATCCTAATGATATAGATTTTGTTTCGATCATGCTGAGTAATTTCTTATGCTGTTTTTAATTGGGTGTTATGACAGTTGAGTAAAGAAACCAGAGATGGTGATGTTCCTGACAAAGTGGTAGTTTATCAGCAAGCAAACAAGGAGGTAATGGAGATTAATCTCTCTGCTGTTTTCATCTATATTTAAGAAATCTGATCATCTTAAATTTTTGGTTAGGTCGCTATCATTTGTAACCATCAACGTACTGTCTCAAAATCTCACGGAGCACAAATCGAGAAGCTGGCTGTGAAGATAGAAGAACTAAGGGTAAACTATAAGCAAATCACAGTTAATTTAAGATATAGTTACAACCTCCTCAGTATCATGATCTTTGTCTTTCTTTGCAGGAGCAAATAAAAGAGCTGAATGTCGATCTTGACAGGGCTATGAAAGGAAGAACACCATTAATGGGATCTGATGGAAAGAGAAAGAGGAACTTAACACCTGAAGCGTAATACTTAAACCTGTCTCTTAACACGCATTTTATATTGCAAAAGCATCTCCATTGAAAACATCTTTCTCTTTGGAAAAACAGATTAGAGAAGAAGATAATGCAAACAAAGAGTAAGATCGAGAAGATGGAAAGGGATATGCAAACGAAGGAAGATATGAAAACCATCGCACTGGGCACATCTAAGATCAATTACATGGATCCTAGGATAACTGTTGCCTGGTGCAAAAGACACGAAGTCCCCATCGAGAAGGTAATATAAATAGCTTCAACAAATTCACAGATTTGCAACACTTACGATGAAACATACTTGTTTTCCATCTGTAGATATTTAACAAGTCTCTTCTGGCTAAGTTCACTTGGGCACTGGACGTTGATCCTGAGTTCAGATTCTGATTAAACGACGAAGAACCAAACATCTTCATTGAGGACAGTTTCAACTAACCATTCACCATACATTTACATAGAGAGCGAAAGAGAATTACGAAGAGAAAGCAAGACGTGTAAAAGATGTGTCTTCTTTCTTAATAGTGAACCAGAGACTAATCTATGGGATGTTTTATAGAAAAACAGTATCATTTATTAATAATTCAGTACTATTTTATAATATGAATGAATAATACAAAAATGTATTTATGATATAAATGAATAATAGGTATATGTCTTACAATTTTGTGAACTATTATATGCAAAATAGCTTAAAACTGTTAATTAGTTTAATCATAAATTTATTTAAGCAAATCGTAAGAGAAAAGGGGCGAAGTAAAAAAAAGTTGGTATAGAACTTTTTCCTTTTCCGCGGCCACCATGGCACTGCGAGAGAAAGTTTTAAGGATTAGTTTGTAGGTTTCGTCGCGGTGGTGTAGATCCGGTCTGATGTTGGCTTGCCGTTGTTCACTAAGGTTTTTTCGTTAATTTCTCTTTTTCGTGACCTATTGCTGTCTTGATCTATGTTTGTGAATCAGTTGAAGGTTTTTTGTTTTAGGAATCTAATTTGTTAGTTAAAACTTGTATAGTGATTTAGATTTTAGATATTTGTGCCTCTCTCTATTGGGCTTCTTTAACTTCTCTTTGTGTTCATCAGAGCTAGGTTACTATCTTGTTGTTTGCCATTCGGATGTTGTTCTCTTGCTTAGTCATCTACACTCTCAGTTCTTAGGATTGTTCGAGTCTTGATTTTGGGTTATAGGCAAAGCAGTGGAATCGACTTTATCTCTTCTTTTGCGTGGAGGTTACCAGGTTATTGTCTGTAGATGGCTAAATATGGGTCAACGAGGCTCGCGTGTAAGAGATGGTGGTCCTCTTTGGCTTGTCTCAAGATGGTTCTCAAAAATTTCTTTCTTTGTCTCTAGTTTTGCTCAAGCGCTTCAATTGGTTTAGTTGTGGCGTGGTAGTTATGGTTTCTGTTTCTTTGTTTGCGGGTCGGCTCTTCCGTGGTTTCCGGTCTTATTGGTACTCCCCGACGCTACCTGGTTACATAGAAAGTTCTGAGAATTCTCTGTTTTCATCTGGTCATATTTAGTACTTGAACTAGTTTCTTGTCTTTCTAAGTTTTTTTCTTTTATTTTGGTTTTCTACTAC
Organism: Lepidium sativum; assembly: GCA_023374145.1. Lineage (NCBI taxonomy): Eukaryota > Viridiplantae > Streptophyta > Magnoliopsida > Brassicales > Brassicaceae > Lepidium > Lepidium sativum. The sequence goes on along the minus strand of JAKUCM010004644.1, from coordinate 17,447 downwards.
TTTATCGTTAGTTTATTGTTCGGCAAATTTTCCTTTGGCCGCTTATATTTCTTTTGTTTAGGCGTTGTTACTGGTACTTTTCCTTTGCATCTGGTTTTGCTTTATGTATTTAGCTCTTTGCAATTACCTAAGCATGTAGCCATTATTGGGTCTAAGTGCTTGTAACGTATGTACTGTTATCGGATGTTGGAGTTTTTAGCTTCCTTTATAATTATTCAGATGAAAAGAAAATCATAAATCTATTTACATAAAATTAACTTTTTTTTGTGTGTTTAAAAGTAAAAAAAAATAAACGAGTACAGGTAGTCTGGTGATAGTGATCACTTTATAAATCTTAAGGCACCAGAGTTTGATACCTCTCTGATACAAAATGAAAGAAAAAATGATTTTAGGATATGGGCTTTATGTAACACCCTTTTTCCGCGGACCTTTGGGTGATTCTGGATTAGTTCGAGGGAAGTTAGAGCATTGGGTCGGAGTTTTAGTAAACAAAAGGGGTTTGATCGGAAGGTAGTCAAGCCGTATGATCGAAAGTTGGGTTTCAGTTGAGAAAGAGTTAAGGGAATCAAAACATACTTGAAAAGTGGGTCAGTTTATGGAATTCAGATAAGTCTGTGATCTTTGGACACCGTTCGTAAGATCAGGATATGTCTATCGGATTCAGATAGTACATATGTTCGGACATGATTGGTCGCAGTTCGTACAAGGACGTGGAATGTTTGGGCCCGGTTGGATGACTTTCAGATAAGGTCCGACATTTTCAGGGGTCGATGTTTTGGCAGAGACAGTCGGCGTACAGACAATAACAATGTATGTCTAGACGAACATGGCCGAAGACTGGCCAGTCTGGTCGGGATTTGGTACATAAGGACTATACTGCGGTCTGTACTGTAATTTAACCAAAGGGAACTAGGGTTAGGGTTTCATGGACCAACCTTTATAAATAGAAGCCTAAGGCAAGAATGAGAAAGTATTTTCGAAGGCTTAAGGGCAATTGGATATCAGATTACTGTGGGAAAGGATTGTTCGTGATCAACCGCGTCAAAAGGTGTTAGAGTCGCTAAGACTAAGGTGAATTTCGTGACCATGTGTCTCTCTCGTTTCGTTCTCGGGCCTATATTTGGCTAAGTCTTAGACAGGGTGCTTGCTTGTGTGTATGTTCTGACTGATTGATTACTGTTATACGTACTTGATTGTCGAATTGGGTTAATCCAAGTGGTAGATCCAGACGAACATGGTACATGATATTTCTGATTTGTTCTTTGACTTGAGTGTGTTTTCTAGTTTGGGTTGGTGAGATGGGATGAACAGCTCACTAAGCATTTTTGTGCTTATGCAATCACGATTGCATGTAATGAGTCACTTGAGGATCGTGAAAGTGGTGGATTAGATGCAAGAGGATTAAGGCTCGCGGGTTCAATTCCCGTCGTTCGCTTGTTATGCTCGGGACCAAGGAGTGATAGAGCATGGATGTAATAATACTGGGATTAGGTCTAGTTTACTCTGTAATAGCATATTAGCAAACAATCATTGTACTAGAATTCTCTCCGTTTGGAGTTTTTTGTTACAGTCAAACTGTAATACACGATAACTAGAAGATATAGAGATATAGAGATATAGGATCCAATGTTCGTAAAACACCGATTCTGTAATGCCAACTCGAGCTCCAATTCGCTTGATTTCAATCATTCATTTGTACCAGAAGAACAGAGAAGAAGAAGAAGAACTTGTTTTATTATTCCTACTTTCAAAAGATAAGTTCGATTCTTTATATAACAGAATCGTATAACAGAATTGCAAACAGAAATGTTTCAACAAGTTTCCGTTACTCTTCCCGCGTTCTTCTTTACACATGACTCTTCTCTTATCCATATCAAATCCTCCTTGCCTAAACAACCTTGTCCACAAGGTTGAAATGAGGAAAACGCTTCTGCAATTCAAACAAAAGTTCCCACGTTGAATCTTCCTCTGGTTTGTTCCTCCATTTCACCAAAACCATTGTCACGGGACGATTCTGTCTCTTAACTAGTTTCCTTTCAATGATAAATTCTGGTTCCTTAGGAATCACTTCACCATAAGAGGTAGGTAAATCTGTAGATGTTTGAACATTTTCGACCAACAACTTGAGCTGTGAAACATGAAATACCGGATGCACTTGTGACTGATCCGGAAGTCTTAGTTTGTACGCCACCTTCCCACAACGATCAATGATCTCGTATGGACTAAAAAACTTCGGTGATAACTTTGGATTATTCCTTGAAACGATTGAATGTTGTCTATATGGTTGAAGTTTTACAAACACCCAATCGCCAATGTTGAAAGTTCGATCAGTCCTATGATCATTGGCAATTTGTTGCATTCTGTGTTGAGCTCTCATGAGATGAAACTTGAGAATTAGTATCATCTTTTCTCGTTCCTCTAAAGATCTAGAGATGACAGCTACTTTAGATTCACCGGGAAGGTAAGGTAAGTGCTGCGGTGGTGATTGTCCATATACAGCCTCAAATGGTGATAACTGAGTGGATGAATGATGGTTAGTGTTGTACCAAAATTCTGCCAGTGGTAAGTATTTACTCCAGAGGTGAGGTTCTTCGCTACACATGCATCGAAGATAAGTCTCTAACCCCCTATTTACTACTTCCGGCTGTCCATCACTTTGTGGATGATAGGCGCTTGAGTAATTCAGAGCTACACCTTGTAGAGCAAACAACTCTTTCCAGAATTCGCTTAAGAAAACTGCATCTCTATCACTCACAATAGATCTAGGAAACCCATGAAGTTTAAAGACATTATCAAAAAATACCTGAGCCACTGAAACTGCTGTATAAGGATGAGACAGTGCCATGAAATGGGCAGCTTTAGTCAAGCGATCAACCACCACAATAATGACGGTCTTACCCGCTGAAGGAGGTAAGCCCGTGATGAAATCCATTGCTATGTCAGTCCATATCAAGTCTGGAATGGGTAAAGGTTGAAGAAGCCCTGGATAAGCCGATGTATCATACTTGCACCATTGACAAACCTCACATCTTCTTATGAAAGCTTGAATGTCAATAGCCATACCCTTCCAAAAAAACAGGCTCTTGATTCTCTGTCTCGTCACTTCTCTGCCCGAGTGACCCCCACTACTTGAACAATGCATCCATTCTAGTATTGTGTTTCTTAATGTAGAATCATTAGGGATCACAAGTTTGCTCTTCCTTCTCAAAAGATCTTGTGACCACGAAAAATGTTTCTTTGATTTTGGATCTGCTTTCAAAGAAGTAATAATTTCTGTGATGGCAGCATCCTTCTCATAACTCAATTGTATTTGAGTCAATAGGTCACATTCCAAGACAGTCATGGCCATATGTAGAACTTCGGATCCTTCTTTTCTAGACAAAGCATCAGCCGCCAAATTCTCCTTTCCTTGCTTGTATTGGATCTCATAATCAAACTCCATCAATTTAGGTAACCACTGCTGCTGGATTGGAGTGTTAAGGCGTTGTTCTAACAAATATTTCAAACTCCTTTGATCCGTCTTGATTGTAAAGTGGCTGGTTAACAAATAATGACGCCACTTTTGCACAGCAAAGACTACCGCAAGAAGTTCCTTTTCATAGATTGAAAGATGTATTTGTTTTCCGTTGAGATGGCGACTTATATATGCCAATGGGTGGCCTTTTTGCATCAAAACTGCGCCAATGCCACTTCCACATGCATCAGTTTCCACCACAAATGGTAAGTCAAAGCGTGGTAGAGCCAAAACTGGTGCTTCACATAAACTTTGTTTCAGTCTTTGAAAGGCTTCAGTCGCTTCCTCTGTCCATTCAAAACAATCTTTCTTAGTTAAAGCTGTTAGTGGACGAGCCATAACCCCAAAGCCCCTGACAAACCTCATGTAATACCCCGCTAGACCAAGAAATCGTCTCAGTTGCTTCAAGGTCTTTGGAAGAGGCCACTCGGCCACAGCTTTGATTTTCACCGGGTCTGTGGAAATACCTGCTTCTTGAAAATAATGTCCTAAGTATTCTACCCTGTCTCTGGCAAAAGAACACTTACTGAGCTTAGCAAACAGCTGATGCTCTCTCATCAATTGAAAAACTGCTCTCAAATGACGAATATGGTCTTCTATTGATGCACTATAAATCAGTATATCATCAAAGAATACCAACACACATTTGCGTAGCAAGCTTCTAAAGACTGTATTCATAAGTCCCTGAAAAGTTGCTGGGGCGTTAGTGAGGCCAAAAGGCATTACCAAGTATTCATAATGCCCATTATGTGTTTTAAACGCTGTCTTATGAATGTCATTATCATGCATTCGGACTTGGTGGTAACCAGCTCGAAGATCAAGCTTGGAATACACCTTAGACCCCCCTAACTCATCCATCAAATCTTCAATCAAGGGAATAGGGAAACGATCCTTCACTGTCATACTATTAAGACCACGGTAATCAACGCAAAGTCTCCAAGAGCCGTCTTTCTTTTTCACCAAAACAACCGGAGAAGCATATGAACTAGAGCTTGTTTGAATAGTTCCCGAGGTCAATAACTCTTGTACCATTTTGTCTATCTCATTCTTTTGATGGATTGCATAGCGGTAAGGTCTCTGGTTGACAGGATTAGAGCCTTCCATAAGCGGTATCTTATGATCGTGATCCTTTCGATGAGGTGGCAATGACTTTGGTTCTTCAAAAACATCGGAATACTCTTGTAAAGTTTTTGTGATATCCTGAGGCATCGTTTTCTGAGAACTCTGTTGCGTTGCCAACGAGTAAATATGAGCTTGTTCTTCCTCATATTCTGTACACAATGATATCATAGAGATTTGAATGTCATTCTCTCTTAACTTGTTCAGTTTTGACGCCTTCATCTCCCTTATAGATCCTCCCTTAATACCATGAAGTAACACCTTCTTTTTGTTCATCATAAAATGCATAGTGAGTTGTTGAAAATCCCAAGTGATGGGACCCCATTGCCTTAGCCATTGTACTCCAAGAACCATATCACAACCTCCCAGTGGAATTACCATAAAGTCTGCCCTGAAGGTAAGACTTTGAAAATTCCATCGAAAGTTATCCACCTTTGCACTTATTCCCAATTTTCGGTCATCTGCTACTGCCACTCTAGCTATGTTTGGAGACCTCAACTCACAGCCCATTCTTTCTGCCACAGATGTATCTATGAAATTGTGAGTTGAACCGGTATCGATCAGTATGAATAGAGAACGTTTCCCATGTGTTCCTTTCACCCTCATAGTTTGATAGTCCGAGACTCCAGTCACCGCATTAAGTGATATGTGAGCAATGTCTACTTCTTCTTCTTCTGGTAGAACAACCACTTCTTGGACCCCATCATCTTCACCTGCTTCAATCATAAAGATTTGCGTGTTTTTATGTTTCAAATAGTGACCAGGTGAGTATTTCTCATCGCAGAAATAACATAGGCCTTCTGCCCTTCGTTTACTCATTTCTTCTTGAGATAAGAACTTCCGTGGGTTTAACGAACTCTCTTTCCTGGTTGGAAAATTTCCTTTAACTTCGCTGTCTTTACGCAAGGGTAATAACCCTCTAGACCCTGGTCCATTCTTTTGATATCCCATAGCCTGATTCACGATCTTTCCGGGATGTGCTTTCTCATACAAGCGGCCCAGCAATAAGCATTGATGAACTGTTTGAGGTTGGAACATGCGAATATGCATTTGAGTATCGTTGCGAAGACCTGCCAAATACGAACTCACCAAATATTCCTCCGATAAGTTCAATCTTGTTCTAATCAATTCGAACCTTCCATGATATTCCACGATACCTTCGGTTTCCTGTAATTGTTTCAGTTCTGCCATCGGATCATCCCAAGCTTCTTCAAATCTTTCTTTCAACAATCTCTTATACGATTGCCAATCATGAAACACATCAAATCCCACATCCGATTGAATTAAAGCTTGATGCCACGCCGAAGCTAATCCATCAAAGTGAATCGAAGCTAAACCTACTTTCAATTCCTCCAAAGTGTTGTCAATTAAGAAAAGTTGTTCTACCTTCGACAACCATTCCTTCATCCTTTCTCCGTTAAATCTCGGAAAATCCAGCTTAGTCAATCGAGTCATACCTGCGTAAGGAGGTGTAGTTCCAGCTCGACCGCGGTTAGGAGCATAACCATTCGGATTGATGATCGGAGTCGATGAATTGACCGGGGAATTGCGACGATTGTTCTGTTCGTAACCATTTGGAGTGCCGTGATTCGCTCCTTGAATTAACCGAATCGCCTCGAACATGTCCGCGATATTCTTATCCATCTTTGAACTTTGATCGGCTACTGTGGTCTCCAATTGCTGAGTCCTTTCCATCATTTGATCAATTCTTGAGCCTAAGCTCTCTTCCACACCACGAACAGCTGCTTCTTTTATCATAGCTTGAGCTCTCGTTTCCGTCATCTTCCGAGAAACGTTGAAGCTCTGATACCTTTGTTACAGTCAAACTGTAATACACGATAACTAGAAGATATAGAGATATAGAGATATAGGATCCAATGTTCGTAAAACACCGATTCTGTAATGCCAACTCGAGCTCCAATTCGCTTGATTTCAATCATTCATTTGTACCAGAAGAACAGAGAAGAAGAAGAAGAACTTGTTTTATTATTCCTACTTTCAAAAGATAAGTTCGATTCTTTATATAACAGAATCGTATAACAGAATTGCAAACAGAAATGTTTCAACAAGTTTCCGTTACTCTTCCCGCGTTCTTCTTTACACATAACTCTTCTCTTATCCATATCATTTATGCATTAATTTGGACTTATCAAACGGATAAAACACGAATGTTGACTACGTATAAAGTAGAACGTTGTAATCTGATTAAGTGTTTGGCTTGTCTACAGCTAGATTGAAACTAATTCAAATTTAACATTTTTGAGTTAGGGTGTCATATTTTCGCTATGAATGGAAACTTGTTCGATTCATATTTAAGAATAATCGGTTGGTAATCGATTTTCTTTTGAAACATATGACTTTATCATCTGTACTTTTTAACTTAACACATTCTAGCAAATTAAGCAAAAAGTAATCAATATCTCCATCTTATAAACTTTATAATAGAGTTTTGGGCCTTTTGGCATTGAATTTTTCTTATGGCGGTAAGAGTGAAGCAGAAAAGTCTCTGGCGGTTAACTTAAAGCCGGTCCAGTGACGCGGTTCAATAAATCTATTTGGCGCCACCCAATACGACGTCGTGAGGTAAACAAAACCCTCAAGCGGTAGACCTCTCTAATCTACTGAGAGTCTCAGTCTCTTCGGCGCTGAAATAAGAGAAACCATCACAGCATAGAGAGGGCAGAGAAACGGAGGAAAGCTAGGCTTCGTTCGACGATTTCTTCATCTCTAGAAGAAGGTAGCTTCTTCAATCCGACGTTTATCCCCGATATTGATTGGATTCAGCTCAATTTCATCATTACCCAATTATAGCACTAATTAGGGTTTCACGTACGGAATTGGGCGTTTGGTATTTCCATTGCACAGGGTTCATCAGTGTGTGTTGTTATCCAATCATGTGTTAACCTAATCACTATCGAGTCTTTTTCAAGTACTGAACTCTGTGTCTTGCATACGTAGAGAAACATGAGCGTTAAATTTCTTACAATGCCTGCATTTACGTGTCAATATGTTGTTTATTTTGAATAGGATTCCTTCTCCCGGATTCCCAATACTTATTCTCTATAGTGAAATCATTATGCTACTCGTAGTCGTAATGGTGTTTGTTTGCCTTTTATCGCAAACCTCTGACATTCTCTGTGGTTTTTCTTTTTTTTTGCATCGTTTGCGTCTTGGTCAGAAGTTGGTCTGAGTCCTTGTTAACGTTGTTCTATCGGGTATGTCCACTGAAACTGTTTCCAAACCTGATATGGATAATGGGTATGAAGAAGATGATGATGACAAACCTTTAGTATTCAAGAGGAAAAATGGTCTTACTACTAATTCGAACCAATTGAAATCCAATCCCGAGAGAAGCAAGGAAGTTCCTTCCACCAAGGCATCACCAATGAGATCCCCTGTGACTAGCCCAAATAGAGCCACTTCTTCAAATAGAACTTATACAATGAAATCCTCTATGCCATCATGTTCTTCTAAGGCTTTACCAGCAAAGTCACCAGTCCGAAACTATACACCCTTGTCTGTTAAGGATAAGACTCAGTCACATAAAGATCAGTCTGAATGTAAAGGAGAGTGTGAGGATTCTGAGGATGAGACACCTTTATGTTCCATACTCTCTAGAAATTCCAGTCGGCCAAATAAAGGGTCTTTGCGGCTGGTTTCATCACCGCAGCCAGAAAAAAAGAATAGTAGTGATCGACCAATTGATAGAGCAAACAGAACCATAAAAGATGACTCAGATGATGAAATTCCAATCTCGTCAATGCTTCGTAAGAACAAGATTGGTAGTGGGACGTCAGGTTGCAAAAAGGTCTCGAATGATGAAAACAAACCTTTGGCTAAAAAGTTGCATCAGAATGGTTCCACACTTAAGAATGAAGTGCCAAACTGTAAGGTATTAGGTAAGAGACTTATGGAGAAGAGTTCAGCAGATCAATCTTCCTCCAAGAAAGTCAAGGTATCAGCTTCACCTACTTCACTGAAAATGAGACAAGATTCTGTCAAAACGGATAAGGGAAGGGTTTTGGTTTCACCCAAACAATTATTGGATGATGATGACGATGATGTTCCAATATCCAAGAGACTAAAATTAGATTCCTCTAATAGTAAAGTATCATCTGCAAAGCCTAAAGGAGTAAAACTGAATTCTACTTCATCAGCTGCAACGCAGAAAGTGACAAGAATAGTTTCTCCTCGGTCCAGAAAGGTGACCAAAAACTCTAAGAAAGTAACGAAGGACTCGAAATATTCCACGTCTTCAAAATCAACACCTTCCTCTGGAGATGGGCAGAAAAAATGGACTACCTTGGTCCACAACGGTGTAATATTTCCACCTTCATACAAGCCTCACGGCATTAAGATTTTGTACAAGGGGAAGTGCGTTGACCTAACAACTGAACAAGAGGAGGTTGTCCTCTCCATCCACGTCCTCTATCTTACTAAATTATTTATATACCCACTACTGAAGTAAAGTTTTGTCTATCTCTACATCCAGAGTGTCTTTCTCATTCTAGTAAAGAATCAACAACTAAGCTGATAATATTTTGATTATATACAGGTTGCGACAATGTTTGCAGTGATGAGAGAGACAGACTATTATAATAAACTTCAATTTAGAGAGAATTTCTGGAACGACTGGCGACAACTTCTTGGAAAGAATCATGTAATTAAAAATTTAGATGATTGTGACTTCACTCCTATATATAATTGGCATTTGGAAGAGAAAGAAAGGAAGAAACAAATGAGCACTGTGGTAATTCTAAGGAGAATTTCATTTATATATTACTCTTCCTTGGTTCTGTCACAAATAGTTTCATCTTTAATTCGCATCAAAGGATTTTATTTGTTTACAATAATACTGATCTTAGTTAATATTTATCTTATAGCTAATACAAAATATGTAACTTTTGAAATTGTGTTGACATTGTACAGGAGAAAAAAGCCCTGAAAGAGGAGAAACTGAAGCAAGAGGAGAAATTTATGTGGGCTGTTGTCGATGGTGTCAAAGAGAAGGTAAATTCTCTTATAGCATTGTCATTTATCCCTAAAACAAAGTTCTTCACTTCTGTTTATTTTTTAGGTTGGTAATTTCAGAGTTGAACCGCCTGGGCTTTTCAGAGGCCGTGGGGAACATCCTAAGGTTATATTTCTATCTATTAGAGACTTGTTTCCATAAGCAACATAGCTTGACAGTGTGGGTTTGGGTGGCTTCAGTTAATGATGGTGAATTTTGTCTTCTCTATCAAAACTTATCTACCGTCTGTTTTGCAGATGGGTAAATTAAAGAGGCGTATTCGTCCATGTGAGATTACCATAAACATTGGGAAAGGAGCTCCTATTCCAGAATGTCCGATCCCTGGTGAAAGGTTTGTTTTTTTTTTTTTTTTTTTTGTCTTCCCTTAAAATAAAAAACATTATAAACTGATATTATAATCTTACTCAGATATCTGTGACTATGTAGATGGAAAGACGTAAAGCATGATAACACAGTCACCTGGCTAGCTTTCTGGATTGACCCTATCAATCAAAAAGAGTTCAAGTATGTATTTTTGGCTGCTAGCAGTGCTCTGAAAGGGCTGAGTGACAAGGAGAAGTACGAGAAAGCCAGGAATCTTACGGTAATCAGCTATTATTTTTATGAAGCTTTTATTCTCTATCATTATTTCTCCTTTTTAGTAACAGAATTTGTTTTGACTGCAGGATTATATAGACAATATAAGATCAACGTACACCAAGAATTTTACTGCTAAGGATGTTACAACTAAGCAAATCGCTGTTGCAACATATCTCATTGATAAATTGGCACTTAGGGCTGGAAATGAGAAGGTATATTGAACTAGTATTTTACAAATTAAAAGAGATGTAAGACAAATGACTTCTAACAAATAATTGTCGTATAAACAAAAAAAGTTTTCTGAAGAAATCTCATATTTTGGTTGGTAGGACGATGATGAGGCTGACACTGTTGGTTGTTGTACATTAAAAGTTGGAAACGTGGAGTATATACCTCCAAATAAAATAAAGGTATTCATTTGTTCCTGGAAGTTTTAATATAACGTGAGTACATTTGTGAAAGTGAATAACATGTGTTATAATCCTGGGCAGAAATTTTATAATCTCACACGTTTCCCTCCTTCCTATGTACCCAGTTTGACTTTCTTGGTAAAGATTCAATTCAGTACGTGAACACAGTCGAGGTTGAGCCTCTTGTTTACAAGGCTATTGGACAGTTCCAAGCGGGTGATATATAGACTTGACATTGTATTTAACAGGCTTCTTTTCTTTTTATGGAACTGATTCAAATAACTAGCTCTCTTGTTTTGTCCTGTCCAGGAAAATTGAAAACTGATGATCTTTTTGATGAGTTAGACACAAGTAAACTAAATGCTCATCTTAAGGAACTTATGCCTGGTCTCACAGCTAAAGTGTTCCGTACTTATAACGCTTCCATCACTTTGGATGCAATGGTATGCATAAAATTTGGATCTCTTGGGTATTTGGTTTACATTAAGATCATGTTGCTTAGAGTTTAGTCATAGGTACCCAATTACAAGTATTCATATATCTTTAGTGTCCTTCTTACCATTGTTCACAACGATGTTCTGTGTTGATGTGTGTCCAGTTGAGTCAAGAAACCAAAGATGGCGATGTTCCTCAGAAATTAGTTGTTTATCAGAAAGCAAACAAGGAGGTAAACGGTTGTTTTATTTTCCTGGCAATTTCTAGTTCTGTGCCATGTGTCAGATTCATGAGATAGTGGTTCACGCTCTTTCAGGTTGCCATAATCTGTAATCATCAGCGTACAGTTTCGAAGTCACATGGCGCGCAAATAGAAAAATTGACTGCGAGAATAGAAGAACTCAAGGTAGAGAGCACCTATAAAGTCTTGATAACTTGATGACATTCTCTGCTTTTCTTTTGGATTCATAAATATGCCTTCCGTTCCTTTTGTTTTTCTATATTTCTGCAGGAGGGTCTTAAAGAGCTCAAAACTAATCTCGAGCGGGCTAAAAGGGGAAAACCACCATTGGCAAGTTCGGATGGAAAGAAGATTAGAAGCTTAGATCCAAACGCGTAACATAGCTTCCCCTGTTACTTTGAAAAGACATGTCTATATATCTACCTCGTCGTTAACATGTAGATCCGTCAAATGTTTTACTGCAGGTGGGAGAAGAAGATTGCTCAACAGAACCTTAAGATCGAGAAAATCGAAAGAGACATGCATACAAAAGAGGACTTGAAAACTGTGGCACTGGGCACGTCTAAGATCAATTACCTGGATCCCAGGATCACGGTTGCATGGTGCAAACGTCATGAAGTACCAATTGAAAAGGTAAAAGCATTTTTCAGAAAGAAACTCTTAGGATTGGTCACTTCTGAGCAAAAGAAACAAGTTTTTTCTTACAAACTCTAGAATTGTTTTCCTTTTCAATAGATATTCACAAAGACTCTTTTGGAGAAATTCGCATGGGCGATGGATGCAGAACCCAGCTTTAGATTCCCGCGTAGGGAGGTATAAAGAAGTTTTGTCAGATGGAGCAAGTATGGTTCTGAAGCCATTGGAGAGGAATTGAACTGAATAAGAGAAGAGCAAAGAGAAAACCGGCTTTTCTATTCATCTTCCTCCTTTGTTTAGAATTTTTACCTCAGTGAGTAAAGAAAATCCAAAAGCTGTTTCATTTGTTATGTAACCTTTCAGTCTTTATTGTTTTAATATTATTATGATTAAGATGTTATGTACTTTTTACATCATTAAAGAAATAGTAAATTGGAAGAACAACAACACTGTTATTGTTCTCTCTATTTTTCGTAACATTATTTACTTTTAAATTTTTTCACACAATCTAAAAAATTATTAAATTTTATATTATATCCAATAATATTTTTCTTTTTAAAAAGATTGATGTTGTAAAATATAAAATTGTTTGCAAAAATTGATTTTTGCGGAAATTGAAAAAGATATATTTTTATTATATTTTTCTATTTACGAAAATGTTTCTCAAATAATACTATTTAAGTTTTTTTTACCTATTATACAAATTGTAGAATACACATTCTAGATTCCTTAGATAATTTACGAAAATCAAAAGTTACATTCTATTGAAGTCTCTATGTTCTATCGATTCCACAATGATAATTCTAAATTAGATAGATTTCTCACAAATTATAAAATACACATCATGCAGTTTTTTTTATAATCTAATGAAATCAGAATTTATATACCAATTTATCTATGTTCTACCGATCACAAAATGTAAATTCTAAATTAGGTAGAATTCTCACAAATTTTAAAATATACATTCCACCGTTTCTTATATAATCTAAGAAATTCAGAATTTATATTTTATCAATATCCCTATATTCTACTAAACACATTATTTACTTTCTAATTTCTTACAAATTTAAACATATACAATCTGAGGTTTTCGTAAACTCTAATAAATTAAGTATATTCTATTGTTTTCTCCATGTGCAATAAACTGTGGATTGTAATTGCTAACAATCTACAATTTTTATCGATCTGATCTGAATTTTCTAATCATTTATAGCCCGATTTAGATGACACAAACCATTTCCTCAATATCTTTGTTACATGTCATTCTATTAAATCCATTAATTGTACTATACAACAATAAATAAAATAAAATAAAATCAAATTAAATTAAATTATTATAACATACACTAACACATGGCAAATGACTATTAGCATAGTGACCGGTGGTAAATCCACTTAAAGCAGTTCATTTGTATAATTAGGATCAAGTCCTCCACTTATATTATGTAGGAGTTTGGCTATTGTACTGGTCAGTTGTGACCTGATATAATCTGTCATTGACAATAAAAAAAAGCATCGCCATTTGTTGTTAGACTAACGAAGCACCAAAATTTGATTTAAACTATACATAATCTGTTAGTCCAAAAGAAGAAAAACATACAGTTCTTCTATTTTCCGAATATAAAAACTTATGATACATTTATTGACAACTATCTACAAAGTAATCATCTTCCTTGTCTCTAATCTAATGTTAGCCTTCATCTTTCTAATGAATTCCTCGCATTTCTTGTTTATATCTTCCGAACTTGACTAGCTATCATCTATCACATGATCATCATGATCAACTATTCTAAAGATAGCAAATTCTTGTACTAAATTAGCCTAATCTTCCTCAACAACCAATGTAACTTCTTCTTTTCCTCCTGCAACTTTTTCGTCTTCTTCTCATTTTTGCTCTTGTTAGATTTCTAATATATTAAAAGTAATGAATTTTATCTCTAATTGGAAAAGAATAATCCAATTTGTATTCAATACGTGAGAATATCTATTCTCTTCTTTTTTTCTCGTTCAACGTACCTGAGATTGTTTCTGTAAAACCTTTTCTCTCCAAAATTGATGATGATCCAAATTTATGTTGCTTGTGGTTTATGAAGATTATCTGGAAAAGAATAGAAAATTATTGTTGATTGAAACAAATATGCCCGAATACTTAGTTAGGGATCTATTATTACTATTGAGGAATGAATGCTTATTGTTTCAGAAGAGTACAAAATTGACCACAACAAGTTTGTAATGGAATTCAGTTATTTGCCTCCTAATTTGATGATTGATTCTAAATCTCCTCCAGTTCTTGTGAATATCGATCGACAGTTTAGAAATATTTTTTGCTTGTTCGATGAAAACATTTATGTTGAAATTGTGTCTACGTCTACAACCTAGAGATGATGAGATGCAGAATAAAAACAATACAAATGAGCTTCAACGTGAATCAACCGGTGGAGATAAAGATGGGGGTACTTTTGGAGAAAATCCTTAGATTTAAAGAATAAGGGTAAAGATAAATTATATGATGCTGAAATTGGTAGTGATGATTCACTAATGTATGAGAACATTGAAGAAGAAGTTGAACATCATTGGATAATTGATTCTTTGGATAAGGAACAACCTTTTAGAATCAAAGATGCATTAAAGGCAAATGTGGAGATTTGTGCAATGAAGTATAACTTCAATTACACGATTACAAAGTCTGATACAAGATTGTGGAGTATATGTTGCATAGATAATACTTGCAGTTGGAGCCTTAATGCAGAATGTTTGGAGGGGTCTACTTATTTTAAAATCAACAAAATCGTGACTCAACATACATGTTCTCCTTCAAGTGAAAGCAACTTCGGTAAGACACCTTCAACAAAAATAATTGGTAATCTTATTATGCATAAATATGAGGGGTAAAAGAAAGACCTAAACCAAACAATATCTAAAATTTAATGCGTACAAAACATGGGTGTGAGCTCTCTTATTCACAAGCATGGGAATCGCGTGAGTATGCAATCAATGAAGTTAGAGGAATACTTAAGAAACGTTTTAGTAAAATACCAAAATACTTTTATATGCTACAACAAGTTAATCATGGTATGCATGCTAATTATGAAACTATTTGTGACGGTATATGCAAATATCTTTTTTTTTCCGTTTGGTCAATCCATAAGGGGGTTCACCAAGACCTATGCTAAATTACCTTTAATGCACAAGACCTAATTGAAAAATTCGTAGAAGTAGTCGAATTTTAGAGAAGAAATTTTTCGAAGAGGAATAAGAAGAACGCGAAGAAAAAAGGGAAGAAGAAGACAAAAAGAAAAATAATACATCACAAAAGAAGAAGAAAAAGAAAAAAAAATGTCATGAAAGAAAAAGAAGAAAATTTCGAGAAGAAGAAGAAAATAATAAGAAGAAAAATGGAAGTTAACAAAAATTAGAAGAAAAAATAAGTAGAAGAAAACAAAAATTAGTATATTTTTTAGTAATAGTTTTATAAATAAGTGGACAAATCATGTAATTTTTTTGATACTTTTTTTCCAAATTTTTTAAAAAATATTTTAATCATTAGTGTATAATTGTGAAGTATTGAGTCATTATTTTTTTTGTTAATTTACTGATTCGATTAATTTAGAAGTTGTTAATCTTACAATAATTTAGGAAGCTGCTTGGTTCATATTTCAATAGTGATTAACAATAAGAGCCACAGAGACTTGACGTTAAACAAAGAGAAGGGATATGTCACGTGGCTAAGTAGTGATGTGTCAAAGAATGAGGTGTTTGGTAATTAGTGTAGTGATGTGTCAAGAGGAGTTGGTGTATGCATAGTGGTTTAGAATTTGTTGTTACGATCGTTTATATAAAAGAAAGTTAATCTGTATAAAAGAATTTTTACAATAGTTATAGAGAGAGATTTGGTGTCTTATGTTCCTCTTTCAAACTGAGTCAGTAAAAAACATGTTCGAATAATTGAATAGGCTTGGATATTATAAAGAGGAGCAATGGTGAAATGTGCTATAGACTACTCCTTATACTTTGGTCGTTATCAGTTGTCATATATATCTTCATCGTATACGCTTATCAAAAAAGAATCAGAAAAACAGAACACCATTTGGAAAATCCTTTGTCGTATTGTTGTTTCCTAGAAACATAAGCTACAATGTCGACAAAATGGAGTTCTTTTTCCTTAGTTTCTCAAATAATCGACTATACGGTAACACCAAACATGTAAGCTGCAATGAGACAATACGAAAGGAAATGTAAAGTCGATCTCATTCGTATATTTTCAGTATAAGGATACTGAGCAAAAAGCTCACAGTTCCTAAAATAAAGAATGAGTAATTAATAATCGTAGCCTTAAACAAGATAATCAGAACATCATAATTACAAAGAAAAAAAACACAATAATACCCTCGCTTAATTGAAAAGCAAAGGTAAGCAACAACTTAAATACACAAAAGACTTCTATCATAACTTAAAGTAACTTGTAACACAACTGCTGTCATCAATGAAAGGAAGTAAGAAACAAATCACAAAAACAGTTTGTCAAAACACCTAAACCTTATATCAGGTGATAACTAATCGGACTCCCACAAGGTGTTATACACCACAACGAAAACCTGAAAATCTTAATTTCTAAAAACTTACTTTGCTTTCAAAACCATCATGTCGGTCTAATAACTTTGTTAACTAATTTATTGTTAAGAACATTTGGACCAATTTTCAGCTCTCTTAAAATTTTAAAACTAAATAAATTCGATAAAAGAAGAAGAGATATATCATCATTTATTCGTGCTTTACGCCCCACTGCTTCAGAATATCCCAAGAATCTTCACTAAAGAACACCAATGGATAATCTCCAGATTTTGTTTCCTTCCCTTGTCAATTTTTACTGTATCAGAGCCTTGTAGAGATACCATCACGGACTTTTTGTTTGAACTCTTATGTCTAGGTGTGGGTCTTCGATACAATCCAAATTGGACCGATCCGATCGAAACAAAATTTTGATTTTCTGTTTAATTTCGTTTACTCATAAAAACCGACCGAAATTCACTTATTTTTGAATTCAATTCTTGGTTTGGTCGATTTGATTACCTAAAACTAATCAATTTTTAAAAAACTAAAAATTTAATTTTAAACCGGAATTTATATATATTTTAAACTAAAAAATTAAAAATCCCAAAAACCAAAATATCAAAAAATGAACTGATACAATTATTTAAAAAACCGAATCCGAACTGAAATTTTATTTCGGTGTAATTCAGAATTAGTTTTAGAAATATGAAAAAAAAAACAAAAACTGATTAAACTGTTGTGTTTGGTTTAAACCGAAGGTGCATGTATCTGTCCCACAAGTCTAAAGTATCAATCGGCAGATGGTGTCGAAATGACGTCGTCTACGTAGGCATTACAAGTTACTCCATCTCCATCTGTTTGTTCAACCTATTAATATAAAAATATCAAATTATTTATAGTGTTTTCGTCAAATATTGTATGTCAAAATAT
>JAKUCM010004643.1:0-11855 GCA_023374145.1 Lepidium sativum | reverse complement strand
CATGAAGGAATTGTACCTTCAAACCCAAACAATTGTTCAGTGATTGAGCAACATGAACGGGAAGAACATAAAGCCAAACACCAATAACAAAATCCAATTATAAATGACCAAGAATATCAGGCGTTGCTTGACATGGCCAAGATTACCTCTTTGTAACTGTGCCCGTGTGTTCTCCATAATATATCCGGATATAGAAATATGGACTTTCAATATTATGGCGTGAGGCACAAACTCTCCACGTGCAGTTTGGAACCCAACATCTCACAACCAATAACATCTTCGATGATGATATGACATCAAAGTCAGACTTATGTAAAATAGAAAATGTCTTCAACCTTGACTCAAGATTGTGACCTTGTCCACGAACTAATTGGAGCTACCTTATTTCGATGTCTAAGTACTCATCATTACATGTCGAATCTCTTTCTTAGAACTATGTTTTTTTTTTCTATTTTCTTCTTTGAACTTCCTCTTAATACTTATGAGTTCTTCATCACTAGAGCTTGAACCATCTACATCCTTGTAGTAGTTGTATCTCAATTTTGCTTCCTCATTGTAGTCAAGGTGTTCCTCTTCTTGTTTGAAAGTTTGCCTAGTACTACCACACTTTGGATTAACTCTACCAAACGTTGAATCAAATTGCTCAAGGAAGGATCGCATTTAGGCTCAAATCTTACACTTTTTCCATAGGAACATGATATCTCCTTGAAATCTTGACACAAAGACGAATTGCCTCTTTTCAGAATTGTTGCACATACCCACATAATTTCCTCTTGTTGGTCACAAAGATAAGAGGAGTATCGTGTGGTAGTGCATGCATGAGTTCATTTGATATGTAACTCATTTTCAACTTGTAGATCCGTTGATTTAGATCGAAATCTTCATGCACTATCCTCACAAAATCATCATAATGCACATCTTCACTCAACTCCAAGATTTTACAACCATGAGAATTATCTACTAGAAAGAACCAAACTCACTCATCTCTACTACACTACTGCCACTAACTCCACCAAACTCTACCATATTATCAAATAAAACTCTACCAAACTCTACCACACAGTGGACGAGCTCACCAAACTCTACCATATAACTCCACCAAGCTCTATTACACTACCGTCGCTAACTCCACCAAACTTTACTACAAAGGATCCAAAGACTACAAAAATCTATCAAACATAAAAAACCTCAAATGCTTTATCCCATCAATATGACTTCATAATTATAAAAATTTAATATGGTTTTTATTTGACATTTCTTTGTGAAGGTGAATTATGGTGTTGGTGACTTTGGTGTAGTTTGCTGGAGTTTGACTGAGCTTGTGTTGACGTGACGACAGGTCTACGCGATTGGCGCGCACAAACGTGACACAATTTATTAATGGAATTTTCGTTATTACGTTTTTGTTTACACATCTCAAAAGGGTAAAATGAAAATTTTAAAAAAGTTAAGAGTATTTCAGTCATTCTGGATAATCCTAGAATGTTTAATTCATTACCATATAGTTCTATAATATTTGGGTAAATCACCCTAAAAATAAAAAAAAATAGCATTTCTCTATTTTATAATAAAAAATAAAGATGGGTTAAAGTAAAAATTTACTCTAAAATAATATTTACTACTAAAAAATGAAGGTGAGTTGAAGATGTTCAGTTAATCTAAAATGAAGGTGAGTTGAAGGTTACTCTAAAATAATATTTAGTCTACATGCGTGTAAATCTTTAATATTTCTGATATTGTTTTCAGATTGTCTTTGGGTTTGAATCTTTCATTTGAATAACAAGGTAAGAAAAATTAAACCTAGTAACATCTCATACGTATATAAAAAAATCAAACATATTTTTATTTATTTTGAGCAACTAATCAAAGTTATATTTATATGGTGAAATTGAGTAAGAAAATGGTGATTCAATGAATTCGGATGCTATAAGAGATTATATCTTTTATATATAAGACAGCGACATCTCTACTCATAGTCAATTGGTTTTGAATTGGAAATCTATAATTTAATATGGTACCAGATCTCACGATCCACGATGCCCAACCCGATCCGACCCAAAACTAGTCCAATTATCGACAACCTAGGCCCAAAACTGGTTTCATTGATCCATCCCTGAACATATCGTGATCAATTGCCAAAAGAGCCATCATCTCGAGGCAGCGTATTCTAGAATATTATCTCACATCGGAAGTGGGAAGAGATCATAAGTAGTATATATATGTTATATGAGTCTTTTCACTTACTGTCAATTGGTTTTGAGTTGAAATTTCATAATCTAATACTAAGATTATCTGTGTTTATTAGATCTTTGATTCAAAGCTCTTTTTGTCACTAAATTCTTGGTTACCCCTACCTGCTAGTAAAGAAAATTCTGTTTAATCAATTATGTCATTGAATAATGAGGAGTACAAATCATTTATATACAAGAGCAATAAGCTTAACTAACTCTAACAAACTATTAACTACATATGTACAAAGAGTATATTAATAGTCCCCTTCGAGATAGAGTGGAGATAGTGGAAACTTATCTTAGCTAAAAGGCTTGGTGAGTAAGTCAACAATATGTAAATCTTTCCTCACATGACTTAGCTTGAGAGTCCCCTTGTCAACGTGTTCTCAACAATGTGACAATCCAATTCGATATGTTTTGTCCTCTCATGATAAATGGGATTGTCGGCAATATGAATTGTAGTCGTATTATCATAATATAAGAGTGTTGGAACTGGAAGCTCAATGTGATAACCAAGCAATTTCTCAAACGGTATAAGCCATGCTTTGATATTCCGCTTCAACTGTTGATCAAGAGACAATATCATGTTTCTTAGATTTCCAAGAGATGAGATAATCACCCAAAAAAAAACATAACCCATCACTTATCGCCACGTATCCGGACATGAACACCAATTTGCATCAGCAACAATTAAAGCAAGATATGGGGAGGAAAAGTAGAATAAGCCATTACCTACATTGCCTTTAATGTAGTGCCAGCTTCAGAAGAGCTCGGTAATGAGGAACTTGAGGCTTAGCTAAGAACTAAGAAAATTTGTATTCAACAAAACAAATATCTGGCCTAGTTAAAGTAAGATAGA
The DNA here is from genome assembly GCA_023374145.1 of Lepidium sativum. Classification (NCBI taxonomy): domain Eukaryota; kingdom Viridiplantae; phylum Streptophyta; class Magnoliopsida; order Brassicales; family Brassicaceae; genus Lepidium; species Lepidium sativum. The sequence goes on along the minus strand of JAKUCM010004643.1, from coordinate 8,765 downwards.
TTAATTGGTTAGTGATGTTTTGGCATAATTCTAGTTCTTTGATAAGAACACCATCATCTTTTGACAATCGCATGTTCGACTCCATTGGTATAGAAGATGGCTTGCATGCATATAGTTCAAGCTCATTTAATATTTCTTGCACATATTTTCTTTGACAAATAAATATATTTGTTGCAGATTGAACCACTTTTAATCCAAGGAAATATTAATACACTTGAAATGAATCTTTTAATGATGTTTTATAGTGTCAGCAACTTGATCATTCTTGCTAGCAACAACAATGTCATCGACATATACTAGAACTGCAACAAAGGTTGAACCATCGTTTTTAAAAAAAGTGTATAAATAGATCTAGATTTCTCATAACGAATAGCTAAGAGGGTGTTAGAAAATTTGATGTACCATTGGTGAGAAACTTATTTCAACCCATATAGAGACTTCTCCACTTTGCAAATAACATTTGGTGGAAGAATGTCGCTTTTTTTGGAGTGTAACCTGATGGCAAATGTATATATATCTTCTTGTCCAAATAACCATTAATAAAAACATTGGATTTATCCATTTGAGAAAAGACCAACCTAACTGATGAGGGCATCAAGCTGGTTGAACTAGGCAGGCTAATGACTCGAGCTAGGACACCCAAGCTTAGAGAACAAATAGGAGAAGCTGTAGTTAACATCTTGAACAAGGAGGAGAACACGCCCACCCCGGAATGCTCCAATATCGACATCGGAACTTTTTCGAGGAGCGCGGGAAATATCAAGAACGCAAGTCAAGACCAAGCAGCATGACAAGAGGAGAACCAAGACATTCAAGACTCTTTTGAAGCTGACCAAGAGGACCAAGAATCGACAAGACCTGAGCTGGGAGTAACAAACAAGGATTGGCCTTTTATTGCACCCTACAAGGTTTGTTTTGTGTTTAAGATAAATGTTTTTGTAGGAACGCAAATCCCAACAAATCCAGCACCTTAGGATAGAGAGTCTTAAGGCCCATAGGCTTTGTACGGTTTTATTTTCGTTTAATAAGGCACCAAAACACTAAGTTAGAAATTTGCCATTTTTCTTGTAATTTGCTATTTCTCGTATTTCCTTTTTGTTAATGGGATGCGACCATATTTTCCTTTTTCTTTAAGTGAATCGGCTGATAGGACCCCTATATAAGGTTCCCTTGCAGCGATGTAACAAACCACCCAACCTTGATATCAATAAAGAACACAATTCTCTCAAAGAGAAATCCTTAGTCATTAGCAAGCTTAGCCGTTTGTCTAAGACTTAGAACACACTGCAAGATCTCGAGAGGTTTCCACTTGATCTAGAGTGTGCTTGAGTGTATCAAGAAGCCCATCATCCTTCTTGTGGATCGCTCCTCAAACCACCCCTTCCGCGCCCCCCGACTTTTCTCACCAAGGAAGTACACTCGGTTCTCTTGGATGCAACCCGCTCCCATCAACCTTAGAGAAGCATCTCGAAGCTTGTATCAGAGCCAAAGATTTCCTAGAATGTTGTATCTATCTTTACTTTTATTTTATTTATTTTAAAACCGTCATCACTTTCACAAAGGTTGTTAGATTCGTTTCTCAAGTAAATTAATCATTGTCTGCTTAAGCTCCAATCTATATCTTGCTTGTGACGGGTAGGATTCTTAGTTCTCAATCTAAAAAGACAAAAAAAAGAATTGTTCCTTAAGTTTATTTTGCCTTTTTCATATTTTCCAGATTTTACAATTTCCATTTTTACAGAAAATAAAAAAGATAACTACTTGTTTCGTGTTTTGAACCATAGAAACCTCAGATGAGGTCCCCACCCTAGCTAAAACGTTGGCCCGACTCCAAGCCCAGCTTTGAGCTATCAACACTCGAATGGATCGCTTGGAGTCGAGACTCGCCAACACGCAAGTGTCCCTGCACTCCCGGAACGATGACTCGGACGCTTATCGAGAGGGAGACTAATCCGGATCCGGATTATCCTCGACCTAGCCGTCATATCACACGAGAAAGAGACCTCCATAGCCGTGGACGTGAGCGGGACGATCAGGTGCACTCCAACATCGACCCAAAACTTACTGCGCCCACCTTCGCCGGTAAGGTCAAACTCGAAGCATACCTCGATTGGGAGAAATAATGGAGTACATCTTTGAGTGCTACCATTATGCAGATCATAAAAAATTAACCTTTGATGCTGCTCAACTCATGGACAATGCCTTGTCCTGGTAGGATCGCGACCTAGACGAACAAAAACATCACAACTATAACCAAGTCGCTTGATAACAGTGGTTTTTACTATCAAATAACCTACTGTTATATGTGATCAATGCAGTACAGTAAGGTGTCAATCCATCTGGGCTAGCAACTATTCAATCAGAATGCAATCTACTCTACCTAATCTACGCCATAATGATTATGGTGAATGTTATGGTGCAAATTAAACTAAGTAAAAATAGGGCACTGAGTACCAAAACAGAACGGTAAAAACAGAGTAAAAACAGAGTGCAAAAGCAGAGCAAAAACAGAGTATGAAAAACAGAGTAAATGAAACAAAGTATTGTGCAAAAACCGAGCAACCGTAAAACAGAGTTTTAGATGAAAAACAGAGCAAGAAAATGCACAAAAATTAATGGAGAAAAAGGGGTTCTTGAGAGGGATCAATGATCAAAGCATTCCCAGGGGTTCCAGACTTGTCTATCAACCTATTTAGATGACCTCTAAGCAAGGAATCACATCAATCACATTCATTCTCATGCAATGGGACCTCTCCTAAACCACAACCAGACTTGATCCTCACAAACGATTAGAGGCTTAAGAGGCATTAAACAGAGACCTAATAGAGCCTAATAACACCCTATAAAATCAATCTCTTGAGCTAGGAGAAGTTATCTCAACCTAAGTTCATTCATGCATTTACACAAACACCTTTTGGGTGGGAAACACCAAACAATCAGATTTCAATTGATCAAAGAGAAACATACATTAAGGACACTTAAATTGAAGATATCTAATCTTAATCAACCCTAAACAAGTCTGGAAATCCCTAGATCTACCATGATCTCACCATCTCCTCAAGAACCCTAATTGGTCTAATCAAAATTCATGATGAATAACATAAACCCAGAATCATTAACCATTAACATCAAAAGAAAGATCAAGAAAAGATGAACAACAATGATTAACCAAAAGATCAACAAGGATCTAAGATTAAAAGAAAAAGAAAATTACAAGAGAAAAGTGGAAAAGTATTTTTTTGCTTAAAAAGAGGCTAAAAACGTTTTAGGGTCTACTTAATTACATTAAGGGGGTATTTATAGGCCCTTTTACAAAAAGCTCTAAAAAGTCAACTCTGGAAAAAGTCAACTTTTTATGGGGAAAAAAAACCGCTCAACCAAGTGATGGTCGAGCGGGTTGGTCGAGCGTCGAGTTATGTGCCAAATCTTCTAGATAACGTCTTGAACTTCAACTTTAGGCCAATCAATTCACCCCACAGGTCTTCTTATAGTCCAAAATACTCCATAATAAGCTCTTGAAGTACCTAAAATCCACCTTTATGCAATGTCCAATACCAAATACGAATAATAGACTAAAAAGAACCTAAAACAATGATAATACTGCAAGTATGAATGCAAAATATGCCAAATAATGTCCCTAAAATGTGCTAAAATGCAGACACATCAAATTCCCCAAACTTAGTCTTTGCTTGCCCTCAAACAAATGCATAGAGCTAAGAAAGAAGAGAGGTTTCTGACAATGGGAATATCTCACCTCAAAAAAACAACTTATCAGGCTAAAAACCATAATCCACAAGTTAACACCTATTCCATTGTAGAAACCACAATCTACTTGCATCAAGGCTTAACATAATAATCTAATACTCCCTAGTACTTAGCTGGACTCTAAGAAACTCAGATTTGAAAGCTATTTCTATAAGTGCAGACTGCAAGAGGGCTATCGATCAAAGACCTTGGGATTCAACTTCCCCAGATTCAGCTGGACACTATTAATGCAGCATTTAAGTCACTTCATATTTCAACTCCTACATTTGCTCGAACTCAAACATATATGCTCCAGCTTTATCAATGAAACACAAAAAAGTACGGGTTTACGCACAGTCCCGGTTCACCTTAGGCATCAATGTATTAGCTTTCTCAATGAACATGAAAAAGTACGTGTCTACGCACAGTCCCGGTTCATCTTAGGCAACATTAGAATTGTTTTATCAATGAACACAAGAAAGTACAGGTTTACGCACAGTCTCCGTTCATCTTAGACCTTATTATGCGAGCTGAGTTGTAAGAAGGATAATTCTATCTGTTTATGTTTTTCTTTCTACTTACCTAGCTGAACCTAAGGAAGGATTTTATGCAATGCATCTCAAGCCCCTATTTTGGCAAAAATTAAATTCGATTATGAGGAAACAAATCTGGTCCTTTTTGAGACACAACATAAGCATCGGTTTCTAAGGTCAACGATCTACCAATCAGTGTTCAAGAGGGAAGAACGCAAGTCCAAGAGTTCATTATGGTTACTAGTCAATCAACCTAGCAAGATTTTCTATCATTAGCAAGATGATTCTCAAAACTCTAGACTCGATCCTATATGAATGCAATGTAGCTACATGAGCACTCTGTTTTTGACTGATGCTTTTTCATGGTTTTTCAAAATTTTATGGGGTTTCTATGCCTTAAATGATATGCAAATGAATAAATATGCTAACAAAAAATATTTTTGATTTTTTCTATGCCTTAAATGAAATGCAGATGATGAAATGAGGAAAATCAAAACTAAGAATCACAGAAAATAAAGTCAAATATCCTCTAGAAACCTCCCCCAAACTTAAATCACACAGTCTCTTGTGTGTATAAAAGGCCGAAAGAGGATCCTAGATCAGCAAGTCAAAAGAAAATATGCAATGGTATATACAATGAAGGGAAGGAATTTTGTACCTCTCAAAGCTTCCAGTAGTCGGCTGCCATGTCCTACATAGTGGCCATGTAGTTTCTGGTTTCCTGTCGACGCTCGAGCTCACCGCAATCGAGTGTGCCGGTCGAGTGTTCTGGCTGACGCTCGACCTGGTATTGCTCGAGTGCTTGGCTCGAGCTTGCAACTCTTGGGTTGAGTGGCCTTCGGTACAAGAATGTTACGATGTTTGCAGAGGAGTGCCTGGCCAGTGTTGGTTGTTGCTGCCTTTCACGATCCATAGACATAGAAGCACGCCTTGGACGAATTGGCCCTGATGATTGCCCTCTATCCCTTTCCAAAGCAGTTATCCTTCTGTTCAGGTCCTCATTCTCTTGTCTCCTAGCCTCATCACTAGTAACCAGCTTCTTGACCTTCTTCATGAGCCACTTGTTCATCTTCTGCAGCAGGCTAAAGTGTTTATGGGCTTCTTTAATCGGGGCTCCTTGTATTGGTGGCAGAGTGAATTCTTCAAAGCAGTATGCTTCGGGATCTACCTCGTCATTGTCTTTAGGTGATGACGGTGGTGGAGGACCGTTGGGATCATATAGAGCTTCCAATGGTGGATTGAAGTCTGTGTTCCGCCCCATCCTTATTGATGTATAATCCCTGTTGGGCAAAAGTAGAAAAGCATTTGGCCTAAGTAGATGATGGAACGAATAGATATGCTTACCTTGCGCCATTGGAGTGGATAGAAACAGACACCTCCTCAAATGATCGATACCCATGTACCGAGGTTCTACCCACTCTTTCTCATCGATGGGTACTCCACATCTTTCCAGAATGCAAGTCACGAGACCCTCGGTGGTGATTTTGCCATCACGTCCACCAGACCTGTTATCCCTTGCCCAATCGCGGTATGTGACGAGCTGATTGGCAAACTGGATTGTTAGACTCGCTTTGTTTCTGTCTCCGATAGTGGGAGAACCGTCACTCCTTATTCCCACAACATCCTTGAGTGCAGTCACCAACATCTCCATCTTTCCAAGGTTTATAGTACCTAAGGTAAAACGTGAGAAAAAAGTATTTGCAAGGATCATGCGAAAGTACCTCAGAGCTGGGTTCCAGATTAGAGATGCTTTCCATCGTGAGGACGAAAACTTGATCCTTGTTGAGGATATGGAGCGCCATAAATCCTCTAATTCAACTCTGTCAAAATCCGGCCCATAATTTTCAGATTCGGCTCTTGGGAACAGGAACAAGTCCCGGAGTGCTCTGAAAATGAAACGGTAATCCTGCCCTCTGATTGTGATGATGAGATACTCGCCACCTTGTTTTTCCTAAAGACCCACATTATCCACATCATAGAGCACGATCTGGACTATGCCAAGGAACTGGATGGTTTCCTCCTTGTAGGCATATTCTGGATGCGAGACAAATGTGGATAGCCCACAGTTCTACAGCATCAGATTCACATCCCTAGTTAACCCCATGGCGGTTAATGCTTCCTAGCATGAATAGCGGGTCCCCATGAAATTCATTCTTCACAGATCGTTGAGGGCACTTTCTGTGTTGTGCTTCTTCTTTATCTCTTTCTCCCTCATCCCAGCCAAAATGATCTCCCTTGCTTCCTCAGCTTCTTGGTCACCATATCCAGATTCTTGGAGTGTCTCTTCCATGAGATCAGCTTCCATGTCCTCCTCTGCACCCTCTGCATGTCCCAGTTCTGGTTTATCTTCATCCATGTATTCCAGCTGCTCCTCCGACTTACTTTCCGATCGGATCACCAGCCTTATTCGTTCCCGTTTTGTCATGTTTGAGTCTGCTCCTGAAAGACTCTCCTTGTTGAGGCTGAATCCTGAACCATGCATTGTTCTTGCCCTGAGTCAGAGGAGACTTGCGTGGTCAGCTTTTCGGTCACACATGGTGGTGATTCGCCGGAAAATTAAGGGAAAAGTCGACACTCAAGGTAGAAGCTTGAGTAGCAGATGGTCGAGTGTCACGGTTGTGCGGAAGAATGAGCAGCAGTTAGCCAAACGAGATCCTTGAGACCTTCTTTACTCGGCTCACAAGAAGACTTCTACAAAAGAGAGAGAAAACTAGAGAGAGATTCTAGTAAAAGAATGAGAATTGGTGTGAATATGAAGGGAGAGAGTCTTCCTCTTTATATAGGGGAATAAAGATATAAGGGAATCTTTTTCAAATTCAAAATTTAAATGAGGATCAAATCAAATTTTTTTAAATTTATTATAAAAGATACTGCATTAAAGAAAGATTTGACCCCCTTTTCCTCCTTTTTCGTTGTAATTGTCTCCCCTTTTACAGCTTTTAGCAGTTATAGGTGCGCATGCGTCAGAATTGACAAGGCAGTAGGACACTCGAGCCTCACGCTCGAGCAAACATGGTCGAGTATCCACATGACAACCGACACTCGAGTGGGACACTCGACCAGACGTGGTCGAGTGTTGTCCCATCATGTCGGTTCTTGTCCCACTTGTCCTATCTTGGGTCCCACTTTCCTGTAAAACGTACAAAAACCTTTCAAAATGCATGTAGGATGAAATAAATGCAATTAAAGATAAAAACTATAAGATTACAAAAAATAAATTGAATATGCTTAATGCAAAACATAATGTATATACTGAGGATACCTTTGGGATTGCTTCCCAACTGTGCTCATTTATAGTCTCGAGCTTGACTCCCTCATATTCATGGGAGATGAGGTGACTCATCGAGAAGAACCAAAATTCCCTCGGGAATCATGCAGTCAGCCAAGTATGGCTTAACCCTATGGACATTCACTGTAAACTCTTCTCCTTTGTTGTTGGTCAAGGTAACAACTCTATATGGCAGAAAGTGTAATACCTTAAACGGACTAGACCACTTCGATCTGAGTTTACCCAGAAACAGCTTGAGCCTAGAGTTAAAGAGAAGCACGTGATCACCGGCTGTGATTGTCTTAAACTGAATCTTCTTGTCATGAGCTGCTTTGGTGCGATCCTAGTATGCCTTAGAGCTGTCATATGCCTCAAGTTTGATCTCCTCTAGTTCATGCAGATATGTTTGCCTCTACTCTAGGGCTGTCTTTAAATCAAAATTCAGAAGCTTAATGGCCCAAATCGACTTGTATTCGAGTTTAACTGGCAAATGGCATGATTTTCTATAGAGTAACTGAAAAGGCGTTCTCTCAATGGGTGTCTTACAGGCCATCCTATAGGTCCAAAGAGTATCATCCAATCTGGCGGCCCCATCCCGCTTTGATAGTCCAACTACTTTCATCAGAATAGACTTGATATGTCTATTGGATACCTCAACCTGCCCACTAGTTTAGAGATGATATGGAGTTGCCACCTTGTGTTTAACGTCATGTTTCTTGAGCAAGCTCTCAAAGACTTTGTTGATGAAATGGGATCCTCCATCACTGATCATAACTCTTGGCACTCCAAATCTGGGAAATATTATGTGCTTAAATAGCTTCAGGACCATCTTTGCATCATTTGCAGGGCATGCAATGACTTCCACCCACTTGGAGACATAATCTACAACAACCTGAATGTACCTGTTGCCCAAAGATTCTGGTTTAAAAGGTCCCATGAAATCAATTCCCCAACAGTTAAACACCTCTATCTCCAAGATAGAATTATGAGGCATCTCATTCCTCTTGCCTATACTTCCCATCCTCTGACATCGATCAATCCTAAATATAAACTCCTGGCAATCCCTAAAGATGGATGGCCACCATAAACCAGACTGAAGAATCTTATGTGCTGTCTTGAATGTTGCAAAGTGTCCACCATATGCAGATCCATGACAATGTTCCAATATCCCATTAACTTCTTCCTCTGACACACACTTCCTGAAAGGCACACTCTCTCTC
>JAKUCM010004642.1:0-15742 GCA_023374145.1 Lepidium sativum | reverse complement strand
AAACTGAACTCTACTGCAGTGAACTCTAGTAGAGTAAAATCAACTCCACTGTACTTGAAAATGAACTCTACTATATGGTAGATGAACTCTACTATACATAAATGAACTATATCAATCACCTAAACCAACTCTACTACGAAAGCAATTTACCTTTCCATCCTCCGTGTTTCGTTGCTCCAACTTCACAATTTCCTCATGTTCAATGGCTTGTTTTTTTATTGGTCTCCACCGTAGAATAGGGACGTCACCTTCTCTTTGATCCCCAAATATTTCAGCTTGTATGGGGATAAACTCAAATGCCCATATGAGAACTGAGTGCACAAAGCCATGTAGAGTGTAAGTAGTGCCCTTTTTGTAAGCTGCACTTTTGATCGGATTGATTAGTTCTTGAAACACCACTCTTCCCTATGGATGCCTCTCAAATTTCCCAAAATCTGCAACCAAAGCTCTCTGTGGGCATCAGCCGTATTGGAGAACTTCTCGAAGTTATCGCAATTAAGTTGCGTGATTTCCGCAAACTCGTGTATAGAAAACCTTGTAGATCGAGACCCAAACAACACCCACATCTCATACTTTTTCTTAATCAATAGTTGATGCATCAACAAGTACTGTATATGCCTCCAAGTAAACGTGTAGTCGGAGTCTGCGAGCTTCAGAAAAACGGCTAGGCAAGAGTTCTCCTTTATTTCTACATATGCATCCTCACTAATACCCTTGATCATATTACTGATGTTTTTAAGATTGCAGTAATGGTTGATGCTTCGAATCTTCATCAGCGGTAGACCGTGTATGAAAAGCTTCTCTGGGTACTTTTTCTCAGCCATATCTAAAGATGAAAACAAACGATAAACATTTAAAACCCAACTCCATTACACGCAAATAAACTCTACTACACGAAACTCAACTCTACCAAACGTCAGACTAACTCTATTACACTTCACCCTACACGGAATCCAACTCTACCACACTACAAGCCAACTATATCACACTACAACCTAACTTTTCAAACGTCAGACTAACTCTACTACACGGAATCCAACTCTACCACACTACAATCTAACTCAACGTCAGACTAACTCTACTACACGGAATCAAACTCTACCACACACAACCTAACTCTACTACACTACAAGCCAACTCTACCACACTTCAACCTAACTCTACCAAACGTCAGACTAACTCTACTACACAAAATCCAAATCTACCACACTAAACTTAACTCTACTCTACCACACTACAACCTAACTCTCAAAACGTCAGACTAACTCTACTACACTAAGCCTATCTCTACTACATTTCACCTTAACTCTACTACACTAAGCTTATCTCTACTACACTTCACCATTACCCTCACAACTGGTTACGAACTATATCACATTGGCTCAGACCCGGGAAGAACTCTACTTGAAAAACATAGAAGAAGAAGATGAAGAACAAAAACCTTAATGTCGCGAAATCGAGAAACCCAAATGTCGCGAAATCGACAAACCCAATGTCTACGTAAACGACAAACCCAAATGTCACCGCGAAAAAGAAGAAAAAGAAGAAGAGGATAAGAAGAAGACGAAAAGAAGAAACTTACCTTTGATAAAGAACACGACAATGAAGACGACGAGTAAGAAGATGAAGAAGAAGACAACGAGTAAGAAGAAAACAACAAAGAAGAAAATGAGTAAGACGACGAAGACGTTGAGTAAGACGACGAAGAAAAGAAAGAGAGGTTAACGACGATGGTTAGGTTTCTTTCTTTTTTCTTTTGTGAAATTGACCAGAAAAGAAGAAAGAAGAAGAAAAGTTATATTTTTTGTTTAAAGGGTGTAATCGTAATTACACCATTTTTGCTTTCTTTTTTTTTGAACAAAACCTCTTTTAGTAATTAGAGTATAGTTTTGCTTTATTTAAACAATTTTTCTTAAATTTTCCCTCTGTGTTTATCTACTATTTATAGCTCTCTATTGGTTTGAGAAGGTTTGTATTCCTTTTTGTTTTGTCAACGGCAAATTATATTGAGTTACAACTGACCGGTCCAATAGCTAAATTCCTACAGAATGTAGGCGGAGAACTTAATTTCTGGTTATGCAAATGAGCTGCTTTAAGTGGATTTAACAACAGTCACTAGGTTAAGACCCATTTACTATTTTCCTCCTCTTTTTTAGTGAGGTTTTTTATTATGAGATGAAAGAAAAAAATATATATACATATATATTTAATATATAAATACAAAAATGTTTTAATTATAGGATTTGACCCATCTTGTTAAGCATGTATGTGGTAATATATATTTCCTTAATCAAAAAACTTAACCACTAACAAGAGTTTTTAGTTTAAAAAGTCTAATCTGGATTTGAAAACGTAGAAATCACCGTTACCGTCCATTTTGAAGTTACCTTGGGACCCACTAGTATTCTTATCAAACAAGAGACGAAATAATAAAACCTTCAAAAGAAGCTTCAAGCGGAGCTCCAACCAAAACGCTTTTCAAATTCTCCACCGTAGGAATCACAGAGACACCTTAATTCCCACCGGAGAAGAAAGGGCTTTCCTCTCCATAGAATTTTTTAAAGAAACGTTGACTTTACACATTCGCAAGTCTCTCGACAACTAGAGAGATTCTGGGGTTTTTCCCCTTTGTCTTTTTAAAAAAATGGTAAATTCAAATATATTCCCCTTTACGTTTTTTTCTCCGAGATGTCTCAGTTTCTTTGCTCTTTGTTTTGTTAATGTTGGTGTTGCGTTTGTCTACTACCATTTTGTTTTCCTGTATTGAGACTCTAATTCGTGATCTATGGTTGTTTGGACTTCCTCAAGGTTTTGGTTTGACTATGTCTAGCTTGCTTCGAGAAGCTTGTTCTTTGTCTGAATTGTTATCTTCTCTCATTTTTGAACTTATACCTATAGCTGGAAAATAGATTATTTGTGGCACTTGAACCAGTAAATATTTTGGAACTATGGTACTGATGTTGTTAAGTGCAATGCAATGGTTGCAGGCTGCTCCAGTCATAATTGTGGGTTCACATGTATGGGTTGAAGATTCCACATTTGGCATGGATAGATGGAGAAGTAACTCGAATAGATGGTGAAAACATTCATGTCAAAACTAAGAAGGGGAAGACTGTAAGTTTCTATAACATTAGGTCCTTTTATTTTTACTTGAGTCAACGAGCTGATGAATATTGACATCGTTTAATTTCACATTTGATCTTGGAATAAGATAGTGTCACAATGCTGTTATGACCCTAGTTCAGAAGGTTTTTAACTTTTGTATTTATTGTGCTTGTAGTGCTCTCATCAAACCATGTAACATAGAAGTAGAGGAAAAAACCTTCAAAGGATTTTTTTTCTTCTAGTTTTTATTTAGCAGTTATCTTGATATATTGTAAGAGCTATTTCTAATGAATCCATTGCTACGTGATAGGGAAACATCTTAATGTGGTAAGATGCAGAGTGAGACGTAAAAGTACAATCTACGTTGGCGTTGTTTCCCATAATATATTTTCATGATAAGTTATATTCTGTCAATTATAGATGTTTGCACTTCCTTCTTACCCATGGTTCTCCTCACATATCCCTACATGTCGGATGGATTACAGGTTGTGATGAATGTGTATCTTCCCAAGGATGCTGAAGTTCCATCTGGAGGTGTAGATGACATGACGAAACTTTCATATTTGCATGAGCCTGGAGTCTTAGAAAACCTTGAGACAAGATATGAACTTAACGAAATTTACGTAAGATATTTTACCTTTTTTTCCCTATCGTTTCTCTTACTTTTTGTTGTTGCAAAGGAAATCATTTGAAAGAAGGTATTACACTAATAAGTTATGTGTTACTTCTGTAGACATATACGGGAAATATCCTAATTGCAGTTAATCCATTCCAAAGGCTGCCTCATATTTATGAAACCGATATGATGGAACAATATAAGGGAGTTGCACTTGGAGAACTAAGTCCTCATGTTTTTGCAGTTGGGGATGCTGCATACAGGTGTGTGCATGTTTTTTATCATTCTTCTATCTATTTCTTGAGATAATTCTCTGATTTTTTCACGGTGTAAGATATTAGGGCAATGATTAATGAAGGAAAAAGCAATTCGATTTTGGTAAGTGGAGAAAGTGGTGCTGGTAAAACTGAGACGACAAAGATGCTCATGAGGTACCTTGCCTTTTTGGGAGGGAGGTCCGGTGTAGAAGGAAGGACAGTTGAACAGCAAGTCTTAGAGGTTTGATTTTAACTTTTCATGTTAATGAGGATTGTTCCATTTATAGTTGGAGAAAACTTAATGCTTATATCCCCACTGAAATATTGCAGTCCAATCCGGTTCTCGAAGCATTTGGCAATGCAAAAACTTTACGAAACAACAATTCGAGGTGCACTTCTCCTTTTCTAAATCTGGATTTTATCAGATAAGTTCATTGATTATTAATTAGTTCATTACTAAGACTTTTGTTAAATAATTGGTTACTTAAATTTTTAAAATATTTTTATTATCCTTCTGGTTGTGCCTTAACATACTCAGTAACATTTGGTTGTTTTTGTTCTTCTTGATGGATCCCCCCCCTGCAGTCGTTTTGGTAAATTTGTTGAAATTCAATTTGACAAGAATGGAAGGATATCTGGGGCAGCTATTAGAACTTATCTGCTGGAGAGGTCCCGTGTTTGTCAAATCTCAGATCCCGAAAGGAACTACCATTGCTTTTATCTTCTTTGTGCTGCGTCACCAGAGGTAACTCATAATTATTTTCTTAATTGATACATTATGTCCATGTTTATCCCATGCCGATATCGTAGGAGTTTTGTTTAATATTTTATTGGTTATTTTGGCAGGATATAGAGAAGTACAAGCTGGGAAACCCGCAGTCATTCCATTATCTAAATCAGTCAAGCTGTTATAAATTGGATGGTGTTGATGATGCTAGTGAATACCTTGAAACGAGAAGAGCTATGGATGTAGTTGGAATTAGTAATGAAGAACAGGTCCTCAAATTGATGTGTTAAAAAGGTCATATGTCAGCTCCTCTACTTTCTTGTTAGAGTCTGACATCTAAAGTAATATTTTTAGGAGGCAATCTTCAGGGTGGTTGCCGCAATTCTTCATCTTGGTAACATTGATTTTGGAAAGGGGGAAGAGTTTGATTCCTCAGTTATCAAGGATGAAAAATCCCGTAATCATCTTAATGTGGCGGCAGAGCTTCTTATGTATGCTAATTCTTTTCTTACTGTCCATTTTTGGTTCAGTGGATTATTTGTTGAAAAGCTGTCCTCTATATTGTGCACTTGTTTTGACAGGTGTAATGCTCAGAGCCTAGAAGATGCTCTTATTAGGCGTGTGATGGTTACACCTGAAGAGATTATCACAAAAACTCTTGATCCTGACAATGCAATTGCGAGTAGGGATACCTTGGCCAAGACAATCTATTCTCACTTGTTTGATTGGTGAAGCTATTCAAGCAAACTTCCCTCTTCCATTTCCCGTTCTGGCATTTTTATATATTTTTCATAACACATTTTATCCTATCATTTACAGGATCGTGAACAAAATTAATACTTCCATAGGGCAGGACCCAAAGTCGAAGTCAATTATTGGAGTTCTGGATATCTATGGGTTTGAAAGTTTCAAATGCAATAGGTATTGTTTTACGTAAAACATTCTTTGCTTTCACCTTTACCCCATTTTATTCCAGGAGTGTAGGGAGGATCAATCTAGTTTGTAGACATATCTGGAGAGCTTTAAAGAAACAATTCCTTGTCATCTTCTACTCTTTGAACTTTGAACTGAAAACTTGCTTTTTTTCTCCTCTTCTGCAGCTTTATTAAAAAAAAAAAATAGTAGTAAGATGTGAAATTTTTGTGATATTAAATGGGTGCTACATTTGGTTTCATATACTATGTATTAGATGTTGGAAGAAAACTGCTAACCGTGGAAAGCTAGTAAATTTATCTGTTATCAAAGTTGTAGTTGATTTCATGTTCGGCTTATGATACAGTTTTGAGCAATTCTGCATCAATTTCACGAATGAAAAACTGCAACAGCATTTTAATCAGGTTTTTCGTTTTTATATAGCCTTAATTGATCAGCCCTTTTTCTTTTTAATAAGTAGATTGGACTTATTTTGGTACCTCTCTTTTGCAGCATGTTTTCAAGATGGAGCAGGAAGTGTACACCAAAGAGGAGATCGATTGGAGTTACATAGATTTTATTGATAACCAAGATGTTCTCGATCTAATTGAAAAAGTCTGTTTGTCCTTTCTCTTAATTTAAGTGACTTACATTTGAGTTTGTGATATCTGATTGCTTGATGATAGCGATATTAAGGTTTAGTATGCGAAATTTTGCTCACAGCACAATTATGTTATGCTTTCCCTATTCTTATTTCAAAATTGCCTGTCTTTGATCAGAAACCAGGTGGAATTATTTCACTTCTAGATGAAGCCTGGTATGCTTTTTTCTTTCTCAGATTGACTTGTATGCTTATCTCGTAGTATTATCCTCTCATGTTTTTTGGTTGGTTCAACGCAGCATGTTTCCTAAGTCCACGCATGAAACTTTCTCCCAAAAGCTGTTCCAGACGTTCAAAAACCACAAGAGATTTGCCAAACCGAAGCTCTCTCGCACTGATTTTACCATATCACATTATGCAGGAGAGGTACTTTTGGCATCTTAATGATTTTGTCTTAAATGAATTGAAGTTGAAACTTTCTATTCTTGATGTGTTTCCTACTTTTTCAAGGTTACTTATCAATCAAACCATTTTATCGACAAGAACAAGGATTATATAGTTGCTGAACATCAAGCGCTATTTACTGCATCTAATTGCTCCTTTGTGGCGGGTTTGTTCCATGCGCTGCATGAAGACTCATCCCGGTCATCGAAATTTTCTTCCATTGGGTCACGGTTCAAGGTATTGCATGTAAAAATATTAAATAGACATTGCCAGTTTAAAACGTAAGTTTATCAATATAACTTATTTATGTTGCAGCAACAACTTCACTCTCTGATGGAATCACTGAATGGTACAGAACCTCACTACATTAGATGTATAAAGCCAAACAATGTTCTTAAACCCGGTATCTTTGAGAATTTCAACGTCATTCATCAACTTCGTTGTGGGGTAAGGATATCCTCGCTCATGCGAATTGGTTGTGCTTACATTTCTTGCTAGGCCTAGAATACACTATCCATTTTATATTGATATAAGTTTTACTAGTGTGATTACCATTTACCAACACAATTTTACATTAGCATACTTTGTTGAGTACAATTAGTATTCATTTAATGCCATGTCCTACCCATAAAATTACAACTAATTCATTTGCAGGGTGTTCTTGAGGCCATTAGGATCAGTTGTGCTGGTTATCCTACCAGGCTTGCCTTCTGTGACTTTGTCGACCGTTTTTCTCTCCTTGCTCCAGAAGTTTTGGAAGGAAAGTGAGTCATTCTGAGGTTCTTACATCTTTATGAACACACTTTCGTTGAAACACACATAAATGTACTAAGCAGTTCTATCATATCTTCTCTTACAGTTACGATTATAAAGTAGCATGCCAAATGATTCTTGATAAGAAAGGCCTGAGGGACTACCAGGTTTGATAGGCAGTTTTTGATTCTGGTTTTCTGCTTCTTTTCAATTTTTTTTAATTGCCATACATGGATGCTTATATTGCTGTGGTCTTAATCCTACGGGACCATAACCTTTCCACAAGAAAGAAATCTCCTTTCTATTGTTCTCCTTATCGACATTGTTAGTATTTTGTTCAGGGATCACATACGTACCTTTACCATGTTGGTCCCAGGTAGGAAAGACAAAGATTTTTCTTCGAGCTGGTCAGATGGCTGAACTAGATGCTAGGAGAGCAGAGGTACTTGGGAATGCTGCCAGAGTCATTCAGAGGCAATTCCGCACATGCATTGCCAGAAAGAAATTCCGTTCTATTCGCAATGCTGCAATTGTTTTGCAATCCTTCCTACGAGGTATTTTTCCGCCCATCAGTTGGTTTCACCACAGTGTAGGCTGTTCACTCAGGCTTATAGTGATTACTGCTTACCCATTATTTTCTCATTGCCTTCTTTTGTTTCCATCACATGGAGCATAATCCTTTACCAAGTCGTTGTTTTCTATTTGCTGTTTTTCTTCTTCTTTCCTATTGGTAGTGCTGGCTGGTCGTTTAAGTTTGGTGTATATGTTTTATTGATTGCAGGCAACATTGCCAGGACAGTACACAAACAACTGAAGATAGAAGCTGCAGCTCTAAGATGCCAGAAGAATTTCCGCCGATACATCGACAGGAAATATTTTGTCACCACCAAATCATCTTCAATTGTGTTGCAGACAGGCTTAAGGGCTATGGTTGCACGTAATGAATTCAGGTTAAGAAGGATAACTAAAGCCGCCATTGTGCTTCAGGTATATCACATCTTCCTTGTGGGGAACTACCTATCCTTTTTAGGACAGAAATAGACAAAGTTTAGTCACTGTTCCCTTTGATGCATAAAGAATTCTTACCTCTTTTGTTTTCAGGCTCATTGGCGTGGTCGCCAAACATACTCATATTACACAAGACTTCAAAAGGCGGCAATAGTCACTCAATGTGCCTGGAGATGCCGACGTGCTAGAAGAGAGCTTAGAATGTTGAAAATGGTTGGGTTCTTTGCTTTATAATTTTTCATTGCTTCTTAACACTGTGTGCATGAATTTCCTTTTTCAGCTGATTACTCCCATGTTTGAATTGATTTAGGCTGCAAGAGAAACCGGTGCTCTTAAAGATGCTAAGGATAAGTTAGAGAAGCGTGTAGAAGAGCTTACCTGGCGTTTGCAATTGGAGAAGCGATTAAGGGTAACTTAGATGTTGATTTTTGTTCTGGAAATATCTTTAAGAAACTGATTTGCAGATTGTAGTCTGCAAAGTCAGTTAGTTGCAAATTTCGGATTATATTGTTATGCTTTTACTGATGAACAGACCGATCTTGAGGAGGCAAAAGGGCAAGAAGTGACAAAGCTGCAAGAGGCCTTGCAAACTATGCAGGTACGATTGAAAGAAGCTAATGCAGCAGTCTTAAAGGAGCAGGAGGCGGCTCGAGCAGCAATTGACGAAGCACGTTTAGTTAATAAGAAACCTGTTGTACTTGAAGATACAAAGAAGATTGATTCTTTGAGCAACGAAATTGACAGGCTAAAGGTAAATAACTACCATAGGTAATCCAAATATCTTCAAGATGTAATTGATTGTACACGGTAAATGCAGATTTGTAGTCACTTCTGCTCCATAAATGCAAATTCTATCTGTTCTGGATTTTAGAAAGTAAATGCCACTGATCTACAATCTGGACATTGTCCTCATGCAGGGGCTGTTGACATCAGAAACACAAAAGGTAGATGAAGCAAAGGAGGCGTATTGTAGTGCCTTGGTTCAGAACAAGGAATTAAGTAGGAAACTTGAAGAAGCTGGAAGAAAAATAGATCAGCTTCAAGAATCTGTGAAGAGGTTTGTTTTCAGTTGCAAATTTGAGATCTATGATGCATTTTTTTTTCTCCATGTGAGACCTTGCTATTGCCTCAGCTTTTTTTTTTTCTTAACCTTTTTTTACAAATATTTTCCCCTTTATTATTTTTCTGGATGTCGAAAATTTCTCTCTTACATATGCACCAAATTTAAAGGTTTCTATTTTTCAGCTCATGCAAAAAGAGGTTTGATATCAGTATCAGATACTGCATTTAATTCCTATTTTTCTCTAAAATAAGAAGACTAACAAAATCTTCCCCCTTCCTTTGCATTAGATTCCAAGAAACGGTCTCTAACCTGGAGTCAGAGAATAAAATATTCCGGCAACAAACTCTTGCCGTCTCGCCAACTACTAGAGCTTTGGCCTTAAGACCAAAAACTACTATATATCAGGTACTGGTGGACACTGGCTATTTCTTTCCGTCGAGCTTCGTAAGCATGCATATGACCTTTGTATTTATTTGGAA
The DNA here is from genome assembly GCA_023374145.1 of Lepidium sativum. Classification (NCBI taxonomy): domain Eukaryota; kingdom Viridiplantae; phylum Streptophyta; class Magnoliopsida; order Brassicales; family Brassicaceae; genus Lepidium; species Lepidium sativum. The sequence continues at coordinate 5,777 of JAKUCM010004642.1, read as the reverse complement.
TTGCAGAGAACTCCCGAGAAGGATACTTTCTCTCATGGTGAAATAAAACTAATTCAGGGTATGTTGATGAATAATATAAATATCTAATTTACCGATTCCAGTGATGGAGATCGATACTTGATGTTTTGCTCCAGGAACCTGAAACTGAGGATAGGCCCCAGAAATCACTTAGCCAGAGACAGCAGGTAAAGTATCACTTCGAAGCCTTGCTTCATATTTCAAGTCCGAAACCAATATGCTGTTTTGTGTCAATATTGCATTGTACAAACTCATGTTATGCGGTTTTTCATTTTACAGGAAATTCAAGAGCTACTACTGAAGTCTATTTCCGAAGATATAGGGTTTTCTGAAGGCAAACCTGTTGCTGCATGTCTGATATACAAGTGTCTTATACACTGGAGATCTTTTGAGGTAGAAAGAACCAGTATATTTAATCGAATAATCGAGACAATAGCATCTGCCATCGAGGTAGTTACAATGTTTTTTTTGATACCTATGCAAATGTTCTTTCCTGCTCCATTGGTTCATGCTAAGTATTACATCTTTGCAGATGCAAGAAAATAGCGATGTCCTATGCTATTGGTTATCCAATTCCGCGACACTATTAACTTTGCTTCAACGCACTCTGAAAACCGATGGTACAGGGCGCATAACTCCCGCCAGACGTTGGGCATCTCCATCTTTGTTTGGACGGGTTTCTCAGGTGGTTAGAAATGTCTACTCATCTCTCTAAAACTGTTTAATTCCATTGATCTCACTCTCTCATGGATTTAATTGCATAATAGAGTCTCCGAGGTTCTCCACAAAGTGCTGGATTCCCATTTATGAATGGGAGAGTGATTGGTGGTGGGCTAGATGAACTACGTCAAGTTGAAGCTACATACCCTGCTTTACTTTTCAAGCAGCAGCTCACTGCTTTCCTAGAAAAGATATATGGAATGATCCGAGACAAGATGAAGAAAGAGATTGCTCCTCTCCTTGCCTCTTGCATCCAGGTAGGATTTCTTATTATATGCCTTTGCTCTCACAGGTTATAGTCTTTGTTATATTATTGTGGTATTAAACCCTCTGATTATGGTTTATGTTTTGTGGTTTGATGGAAACAGGCTCCAAGGACATCACGTTCTGGTTTAGTAAAGGGACGTTCACAAAATAGTTTTGTTGCTCAAAAGGCCCTAGTTGCTCATTGGCAAAGCATTGTCTCATGTCTGAACGGCCACTTGAGGACTATGAAAGCCAATTATGTGAGTAAAACAATTTTCCATAAAATGTGTTTATTTTGGACTTTCTTTTGTATTGTTCCTCACATTTTATGAACCTTTCCAAAACTGCAGGTGCCTTCAATGCTAATATCTAAATTGTTCGGGCAGATATTGTCATTTATCAATGTTCAGTTATTTAACAGGTAGATCTCCTACTGTTACATAGAACATATCCACTTACGATTTCGTTTTCATTATCACTGTCTTGTCTATATATAGAATATACCAACTTATGATTTTTCCCTTTTTATCAATCATGTAGCCTTCTTTTGAGACGTGAATGCTGCTCGTTTAGCAATGGAGAGTATGTAAAAACAGGGCTTGCAGAGCTGGAACAGTGGTGTCATGATGCAACTGAGGAGGTAGATGTTTCAAATCCTCTCTATAATTTTTGGACTGTTCGCTTACTAAAAGATGAATTTTGGTTATAGTTTATTGGTTCGGCTTGGGATGAATTAAAGCACATCAGACAAGCTGTTGGCTTCTTGGTTATACATCAGAAGCCTAAGAAGAGCTTAAAAGAGATAACTACCGAACTTTGTCCGGTTAGTCTAAATTGTCTTTTGAATCTGTCTCTTCATCTGTCATTTCATGTAGATCTAACAGAATTTCTTGTTTCTCTGAAGGCACTTAGCATACAGCAACTGTACAGGATCAGTATTACGTATTGGGACGAAAAATATAGTACACGTAGCGTATCTTCAGAGGCAAGTGGATTTTTTTTACTTTGGTTTTCAATTTTATCTAATTGATAGACCCGCTCGAGCAAACCCTGATTTATGTTTTAAGAAAATTCAAGATTATTGAGACACTAATATGAAATTCAGATAGAAGAATTAAGTATGTTCCTTCGAATTCGCTTGACACAATACTACTGATGCAGGTTATAGCAAGCATGCGGCTTACGATGACAGAGGGACCAAACAGTGCTATCAGCAATTCGTTTCTACTAGACGACGACTCGAGGTAAACAGCGAAACAAACACTTAGGATTCACTTTAGAAGATTATAAATTTTCATAAATTCTGTGTCTTGGTGATTATTTGGCAGCATCCCATTCTCGCTTGAGGACATCTCGAAATCAATGCAAAACCTTGAGGTTGCAGAGGTTGATCCTCCTCCATTGATTCGCCAAAACTCAAACTTCACGTTCTTGTTGGAAAGGTCAAGTTGAAGTTTCAGAAAGAAGTAGTCACTTCTCTTTACCCGATCGATCACTAGGACATTTTCAGATTAGGAGATCAATATTGTGCTTTTAAAAACATAGCCTGTACATAAGCCTATCTTAGCCAGTGGCTTTCTGGTATTTTCCTACTAGTATTAAGGGTATAATGGGTTGCTACTGTTATTTGTGACCCATCATCATCTTTCATATTGTTGGGCCTTGATTATAAAAGCCCATTACTTTTCTTGAGTTTAATATATTTTTCAAATCTATATTAGTAAATTATGGACCCGCGCCTCTTTTACCCGATAACTCCGAAACCTTAACTACGGTCGGTAACAGTTGTTGTATAAAGCATTAAAGCCTTCTTGTCTTCTCCACTTCAACGTTGGTATTGATCTTTGATATCTCCGGCAAAAGAAAGGACCTTGCGGTGAGATGTTTAGCTGTGGCTGACGGGGAGAGGATGATCGTTTCTCTGTTCAAGTCAACTTATAAGTTCTGAATTCAATTCGCTCAGAGATGGTGTTACTATTATATTGGTGTTAAGTCTATGTCTAAAACGTTGTACAGGTACAGATTGTGAATCTGATACTATGATAGGGAACATGTTGGTCCTTTTGTAAGGGTGCTTTGAGTTATTGTTGAAAGCGTTATGATATATGCAACATCGTAATGGTGTGTCTGAATCTGGTTTAGGTTCACTAACTATGGAAAAAGCAACGAGCAGAAATTTACATTTAACACTCCGATCCAATCACTGACTTTACACATGATGGTTCGTGATACAAACGACAAAAGACACGCAACGAGTTAAAGCTTGTAAGATTTTGGTTCTCAAGTGATATCTGGATAACATAGCGTGAAACTAACGAAGAAGCGAACTACCAGCCAAGGATGACTTCCCTTTTTGTGGATAACATAGTATGGCACCAGATTCCAATGTCTCAGATATGGACAGGGAAATGGTCCGTGTTCCTACCTCCATGCACGTCATTTGATTGACCATGAACATACATTGTTGGGTTTGTCTGGGATGGACAATCTGATATCTGAAACTCAGAGTGTCCAACGAGATCAATGCCGTCAGAAGCCGAGGTAATGTCGGAGCCAGAAGTGGTCGAACAGACACGGTCCTTGGTGTTCTGCAGGTGCTGAGCCATGAATGTTGACATGTTTCTCTTTGAGTGTTGCTGCTGGATTGACATGTTGTGCTTTGGCTCTGTAGATTCTTGAAGCTTTTTGGAGTTTAGAAACCTTCCACCAGATCCTCTAGGTCGTTTAAGAGCGTGAACATGCCGAGATTCATGAAGATACGGCTGTATGATATTGACAGTTGAGTACTGTTTTGTTATTAAACCAGAAAGAAATAGCAAAACTCTGATACTATGTACCTTACGAGTTTTGGTTAGTTTGTTTTGAGCCTCTAACTTTGCACGTTGCTGCCTCCTCCTCATAATTGCATGGAATTGCTTTGCATTTACAAAGACGGGCTCATTTTCTATAAGGTCCAATGGTAGCGGAACCCGACTCACCATTTGGGGATTCCATATCTGCAGAAAGTTTATAAGCAATATGAAATCTGGGAGAGATAAGTACAAGAATGGCATCTCTTTCCATCGCTGTCTGGAACTGTTTCGCAGGATATTCTATTACAAGTTCACCTCAAGCATATATAGTTTCAGCATTGAAATCTTCTTTCTCACATGACTCACATGTAATTAAAGAGAATATGTACTTACTGTTGACTGTGGTAGGTAAGTCACAGGCATTAAACCACCAGCATATGGATTGGCATAGAGATGCAAGAAGTTAGCCTGAAACCAGAGTATAAGCACGACATATGAGTCAACAATCACAAGTACCGCTTATCGTAACTGATAGTAGTAGATTTTCAAATACGTTGGAAGAAGCAAAATGAATATCCAAGACTCCTGTCGCGGAGAAGCGTGATTTAATATTATTTGCAGAACCCTTCCTTTGAGTTTCTTCATAACCTCTACAATCATCTGAATTAAAGAGAGAGAGAGAGAGAGAGAGAGAGAAGAACAATATATTCAGGGAAAAGGGAACTAAAGATATACCAACGATCATGCCTAACATTAATATGCTTAAACAAAAGGATTATATTGTCTAGTCTTTTCAACATATGTTCTCGACAATCATAAGAATCAACTAGAATTCCACAAAATCTTTAAAACGGACCTGAATGTACTGAAAATGAGATTTGTCTCGAAGGATTATCATCGCTGCTACTTGCAACTTCAGTAGAAGATTGACCAGTGGACTGACTTGAAAATGACTTCATGTCCTGGAAACTGATTTTCTTTGTGTTGAGAAGACGTTCTAGTCTTGCATCCACCTTCACACTCTTTGATTCTATCAAAGCAGAACCGTGAACATTCGATTCAGTTGGAGGTCCCCATGAGATGGAAACCTTATCCATGTGAGTCAGGCAACAATTAGCTTACTGGTTACAACAAGATAAACACTCATCAATTACCTATGATTCATTCATTGATCCAAAGGTCTGATTGTTGAGGAAGATAAAACTTATATACACAAAGATCAATACTTGTGATCGGTTAAAGAAGCTCCAGAATCAGACAATTTTTATCTATGACAAGATATTCAATTTCTGAAAAGAAATTAAAGCCTTTGAATATGGACAAAGAAAGGGGATGGATCCTAATGAAGAAAATCCCAAAAACAGAGCAAAATCAGATAATGAGAAAACTAACCCTATTTTCAATTCCACATTCAGAACTATTTTGGTCAAACAAAAGTTTGGAAGAACACGAATGATTTGCCGGAAAAGAGCAATTTTCCGACCAATTTAAAACCCGTTACTTTCGTCCAAAAAGGCGTTGACTTGAGAAGATTTTTTCCCGAATTTTTCCAAATCAACACATAAGAGTCGCTCACAAGCCACCAAACAGACCAAAATCCAAGAACTGATGGAACCAGAAACTACATTTCAAAGAGAAAGAGAGAAATAGAAGAGCGTGAGACCTTATGGATCAAAGGAAGAGACGAAGAACAGTGACTCAGGACGGTTTCTGCATGTCTCAATTTTTACATCATCAGAAGATTTTGTCTTTGCTCTTCTTTCAGATTACTCAAGAGTCAAGAGTGTGCTTATGTCTTCCTGATTCTTCGTTTCCGTTTCTTACCTTCCCACAAAAATCACCTTCTCTATATGCAACACCCCTTCATTAATATCGTTTAGTCCTTAACTAATCTCAATCACATTTATTAATACTAGTTTTTTTTATCTCTGCAAAAAGAAAATTCTGAACATTTGAATCTTCTGTACTCAATCCATTTTCAATCACCTCTCTCTCTTTTCC